>JAGFPH010001023.1:113681-129308 GCA_018207615.1 Philaenus spumarius | reverse complement strand
AACCCTATTATAACAAATTTCCAATGGTTTCCTTTGTAAAAACCTTATTATAATCCATTGTGCAACAGGAGATGGAACCTATGCTAGTCCTCTTGAGGTTGGCTAAGGAGAGTTAGAGCCAAAGTCCACTTTATATTTGACAAAAAACCATTCAATCTGTAAGATGTTGCCTGTGAAATTGCAGTGATAAGCACGATAAGAAGTCGGTGAGAATAAAATAATATTTGTGGAGATAGTTCTTAAACTTTTTACTAGGTACCACAAAATGACCAGACTTTCAAATGACTAAGATAGTACGCCTACTGATCACTTTTAAGCCCAAACACTGCATCTGCATCCATCTTGTACTGATGTGGCTAAGATTCAGGTTTCATTTTTCTACTCAACTTTATTTTAAAATAAAGTTACTAAAAGTAATCATAAGTGAACTTACATCCACCATGTCGTCGTCAAACAACAGCCAGAAATCGTGACTTTTGACAATACTAATATAATGGCCTCTGTTTGGTCCACTTCCGCAATGTATGACGACAGCAACCAGGTTGTACATACGGTCGGGGTTCACTGCGTCGTCCGACTGCAAACACATTATATTACGGTTAAGAACTTTCAAAATAAATCTCTATAACTCACCTGTCATTTAAAAAGTGTTAATCAGACCATGATCACTTTCCGTGTATGTAGTAATCATGGAAAACTACTTTCATCCAGAATTATCTCAGTTATCCTTTACTCAATGATACACCATTAGAGTTGACCTAAAATTGTCTCTATTTTTTTGTATCTTAACATTTCTTCATAAAATCTTTAGTTTTTTAGACATTTAACTTTGAAAAGTTTGAGCCGCCGCCTTTTTGAAACTGATAACTTCAGCAAAATAAAATTTCCATATTTATATAAACCAATGTGATAAACTTTCATGCTAAGTTTCATGATTTATCTTAAATCGCTTATGAGATAATAATTATTAAAAAAAATGCATAGTCAAACTACTTCTCAAGTAAGCAAGACAAAACACATGTTATGTATTGTATTATTTTGTAGTTTTGACCTGCTGAATAACATGGTAAAGTTTTTACACTCTGTAGGCGTAAAGTAATAATATTTTTATTTTTGTAATAAATTACCTGCTACACGCTTCCTCAGCAAGGGTTAATTTAATTAAATTACAAGTGAAAAAACATGGACCAAGACCAGGATTTGAACCCAGGACCTTTATTTACCATTCCGTGGTAATGCTCTACCAATTGAGCTACCCCGATCACGCCATATATTGGTCGATGTTATCTCGTTTACATCACTTCACCTACACTCAATTCCACGTTCACCGTGCAGTACAAGTCTTACGGGAGATAAGTCATGCTACTACCATTACAGGGAACATCACGTTTACTGTCATTCGGGTTGCGTCAATTTTCCGAGGGGTGCATGGGAGTTGATGTTTTTTAGTCGGCTACTATCGCTGAGGCTGTCATTTCATTAACGTGGCTTATGGGCGCTCTGTACTGCATGGCGAACGTGGAATCGAGTTAGACCAATCCTTTCGCAAGCTAACTTCAGGTCTCTACGAATTCACACCCCGATTAATAATCAATTAACCCTTTGACTAGTGGGTTATCGAACAGTAAACGAGCCCCAAAAAGTGAGTTTTTTAAGAAAGCTTAAAATGTGTTATTTTGTTGTAATATGTTTATAAACAATATAAAAAAACTACCTTCATTATAAAAAACGTTTTTTAAATTATATTTGCAGTTTTTATTACGTTTTTTAGATTTTTTGAAATATTGGTTTTTAAATTATATTTATGTATAAATAAGCCTACCTAATACCTGGACCTATGAAAATTCCAATTTTTTTCATATCTATTACAGCCTACTGCTGTAATAAACAAAGCAACATAATGTTACAGAATGAAACAGCTGGTCAAGGAATATTGCCATAGACGAAAAACAAAGCATTCCCTACTTAGCTTTGTAATAAAGACAATGTAAAACAGCTCATCCCATCTAGCGGGTCGCTTTTGAATTAATGCAAACATTTTAATAACGTCCGCTATATTGCAGTGTATGCTAGATATGCTTATAAGTGGCTCACGACATATATGCGGGGTTACTAAGTGCGGTTAGGATGCTTCCCGCACCTGTGTCGGGAATACCGCAAGTGGCACTGGCGAGCGCTCCCGAATACGGTGCGTGCATACTAGTCAAAGGGTTAAAGACAAAAGAAATTTCAATTCATTCTTTATTATTGAATCTAAAACGATTAACTTTAAGTAAATTCACAAATTAAATCCTTTGTAAAAGAGTCTAACGTGACAATTATTGTAAAATAGGTCCTTTAAGTTTTAAGTTTAGGTCCTAAAGTATAAATTATTTGACTTTAAACATTTTATTTAGCCTGTGTAAATGATGTTGAAGAAACTATGGTAGAATGTTAAAAACATTGTACCAGTGTTTCATTTAAAAGTTTTTATCACCATGTGCACACGCTGATTCATCTATCAATGTAAACAGACAAAACACAGACTGCTATTTATTTGATTGAATATCTTCAAACTAAACTTATTACTGTTATATTATGTTCACCAATACTTACGGTATTAAATAACCTAAGTTCTAAAGGAAAGACAACACGATGGGACACTTTTATGTGCCTGTTGTATTGTTCCATGTACTTAAACCTCTTGAGATGCAGAGCTAGGATCATCGGCAACTTCTTTACCCTCATACGTTTCTGTAAACACAAGAAATCATTTAGTTGTCGGTGTTGGGAAAGTCAGATTAGGAAATGGTTTGGTTAAGTTAGAAACAGTTATGCCTTTACTATCCAGTGTAGTAAAAATATACTTTTATACATTAAAATCGGATAGCAATTTTTAATTTGTAAATTCCGTCACTAAGATATTTTGAAAGAATGATACAGATTTTTAGTAATACAAAATCTATTGCATTAAATATTCATATTGTGTAATTATATAGCGAAGAAACTCAGTAATCTTGCCTAATGTGACATTAAGGTAAATTGACTACACCGCCCGCACTATTAAATAAAGTTTAATTCGAGTGTATGTATTTTTTTATGTTGCTTGAATTTTTTGAATTTTAATGAGACTATAATTGCATACACTTAGAGCAAAACCTCACAGCAGCACGTTGTTCACTTAAACTCGCCGTCATAAAAAACGAAAAGAGAACAAAACAGCACCAGTGACAACTATGACTACAGATGAACAAAACGAGCCAGGTCGACAACACCGGTCTCACTGAACTGGCAACGAGCTGCACTATACATGCCTGGCAGCAGGAATGCGTACTACATGACTCCCGCCCACGGCAGCGCTATTCCAGTTACTTTTGGGTACCCCCTCGTATAATTTTTTTTTTAAACAAAGGCCAAGTAAGAGGGAAACCGAAATTCCCCGGCCTATGAGTTTGAAGCGAGAATGTAAGAAATTTCCCTGCGGTGCGGGAGAAAGGGAAAATCCGCACTCCTAGAGCTTGCGCAGACGACGTACCGAGCTAAGGAGGTCATGGCAACCAGAATACAGGTCTGTCTCTCACCGACTCTTGTACAGGTAAGACCTTCTCTAGGCTAAGCACACGGTTCGATACACCTTATAAAAAATTTACTATTCCAAACACTTAGAATATTTTTCATTGTGTTACACTACTCTCTACTGCTTGCTGATACTTGCACACTCTGGCTTGAGTGTGTAGATGTACCTAGTTATTATTACAGTACTAACTATTTATAGGGCAAGGCCTCTATTGGTATATATTTTAGCTACGTTTACGAAATAGATTACTACACAAGTAACTAAATATTTTAGAAAAATACTTAAATTATTTATCTAAAATATTTAAATTTAAAACATTTTAATGTAATTAGGTTTTGAACATGATGGTTTGTTAACAAAACAAAATATTTGATATGTTTTTACAATAAAACATCTATCAAAGCTCTCTCTCTCTTTCAAATGGTAAGTATGTTGGTTCGAACTAAATTCAAATCTTTTTGACAAGACATGGTGTAAATACTTACTGTAGCTTCTTGGTAACTAGTACAATGATCACACTTAAATTTGTTGTCATTACTGAGTGTCTCCACATTACTAAAGCAACGCAGGCAATGTGTTATTGATGTGTTTTGATCTATGTCTACTTGAAGGTCAAAGAAATCCTCATCCTTACTGCTTACCTAGAATGCAAACAACAAATGAATGGATGTTAAAACAACTAGAAGCTTAAACAAAATTTGTAACCAATTCAGTTAAAATTGCATTTAACCTTTAAACTGATTTTCTTTCAACCCTTAACCCTTAAAGCGCTAAGCTAAAATATGGGCTACTCATTTAGAGTTAAAAAAAATATATATTTATTTTCCCAATGTTCTTTTTAAATTGTGATTCTTAGGGCGAAGAAGTACACACGAAAAATACTCAACTAATTTTAAATTTGTTTTAAATATTTTTTAAGAATTCAAAAAAATTCAAACTAAACTTAGCAGAATTTACAATTATTCAAAACTAAAAACATAAAAGCAATACTTATTGTTGTCTAAAAAATAAAATAATTAAGACTCAATTGCTCTGGCGACAGAACACAGACAGATAAGGCGTAACAGACATTGATTATATTTTGTACTTGGTCTAAACATACTCAAAAGAACATCACTCTGCACTCTATTGGAAGTTTTGTGAACTACGGAATCATCTAAGCATGTGTTTGCGTTTAACCCTACAACCGCCATGGCTAATAGCTAAAATTGGCGAGCCGGTTTTTAGTGTTTTGCAAGCATATTTTTAAAAATTCGCCAAAAATAGTAATTCTATCCCAATCCAAAAGTGTTCCATACCTTTTTTTTTCAAACAATTCATAAATATGTAATTAAAAAATTTATTGATGTAAAATTGTAAAAGTTATTAGCTCAGGAAACAAAAAATGTTCAGTAACGAAAGGAAAAAGTTCAACTTTAGGCCTACATAATAAGTAGTAAACATTCTTTATAATTTTTTTCATAAGTGTAAAAAAGTTTCGTAATTTAGTTCTAAATAGAACTGTATAAAAACATTTATCAATTTCAAATTTCTTATTTTGAAAACACCAGTTTTTATGTTCCAACTACAAGACTGCTAACAAAACTAGGCCTAGTTTGAAACGTAATTTACTAATATATGCTGTGCCCAAAAATGAAATATTATCATAACAAAGTGTAGAGAATAAATCAATGAAAAGAACTGTACACTTGTATTTTCTTTGTTCACAAAAGTGTTTGAATTATCTTTACTTGAACAACAAAATGAGATCAATCGAATGAAACTTCGCGGCAATAAAGGACATACAGAAAATGTCCGTTGGACAGCATGGGAATGAGACGGGCCAGACGATCCCATGCGTCCGTTCTAATTCACGAAAACTATTTACTTTCTATTGCTGTTTGAATAACATATAACAGATTATATCCAGTTTACTTCACACAGAATGAAAGATCAAACTTTTCATTTTGAAAAAACAAAGCGTTTTCCGGTTTGTGTTTATATGAACTTTTTTTCTCATTTTGACCCGTAGAACCATTCCCCGAAATTTGGCACTTTACTTATGGGACCCTGTATATGCGTGATGAGTTTCATGAATTTATCTGAAACCGTTCATTAGACAATATTTTTTCAAACAAAACGCATACAGACAACTTGTAAACTAAGCAAGATATTTCACAGTCATGTTATATTGTATTATTTGCTAGTTTTGACCTGTTAAATAACATGGCAAAGTTTGCTAGAATGGTTGCAAGACCATATTTGCAAAAACCAATTTGACCTAATAAATACAGAAATTATAGTTATATTCTTTATAAAATGTTGTGGAATTTGGTTAATACCCAGGTAAAGGTACAAACATGCACAGCTTGTAATATAAGTTATAGACATCAGCTGAGCTGAAATATATCAAAGTAGTATATTTGTTTCCTTGTAGGATCACAAAAGACTTGTTTTTGTTTTGAAGAAGTTGTACAGTGGTGCCAAAAATCTAGAAAAATAATATTTCTATTAAAGTAAAATGTGTAACAGTAGCCTTACATCCTGACATAGGCTTATCTTTTAACCCTCAAAGTGGCAGACTGCAGTCTCTCGGGCGCAACTGCAACCCGCTTGAACCTTAGCGAGACTTTGCATATATTTGCATAATCGGTAATTTAATCCACTTAAAATCATCCAATTGTAATAAAACTGGCACCATTGGAAAGGAAATGAATTAAACCTTAATTTTTGTATTTATAACTTTTTCGTAAAACGTATATTTACATACGTAATCATCGTTTTAAAATATGCATATCGTGCTACAGCTATTTCCGCGGGCGAATCTGCATACAATTGTACTGTTATTTCCCATTTCTTCAACGTTGAAGCCCCCCTACTGAAGTATTTATATCGAGATTATAAAGCTACAATTGGATTCTTCAAGATTTTATCTTTCTAATGGTGCCTTCCAATCAGATGTCACTATTTTACAGGATTTATTCATACAATGTCTGTAAACCCTTGCGATTGGACAGGTTTTCAACCAATGAAACAGCCCATTTGTCAACAGATATTACGCCTACTATATCAAATGTTTTGACATATTGTTTTACACCAATTTGTAGAGAAAAGACTGACCTTCCTAACGGTGGGAATTGAACTAGAATAAACCAGTTTTTTTGTTTGTCTAGACAGTAGTAAAAAGTACATGATTAGAGCGATCTGTTGTGACTGATTGCTCCATCTCGTTCCCAAGTAATTCAAAGCACCCTTCTTGTAAGACGTTTACCGACGGCAAAATGTCATTTGATGCATGTCATTTTGTTATTCAAATAAAGATAACTCAAACACTTTTGTGAACTAAGGAAAGACAATTATACCGTTCTTTTCTTTGATTTATCCTCTACACTTTGTTATAATAATATTTCATTTTTGGGCAAAGCATATATAAATAAATTACGTTTCAATATAGGCCTAGGTTTGTTAGCAGTTATGTATTTGGAACATAAAAACAGTTTTTTTTCAAAATAAGAAATTTGAAATTGATAAATGTTTTTATACAGTTCTATTTAGAACTAAATTACAAAACTTTTTTTAGGCTTACGAAAAAAATACAAAAAATGTTTACTACTTGTTATGTAGGCCTAAATTTGAACTTTTTCCTTTCGTTACTGAACATGTTTTGTTTCTTGAGCTTATAACTTTTACAATTTCAAAAGAAACTAATTTTTAGTGGCATATTTGAATTCTTCGAAGTTTTTTCTACAAAAAAGCTATTGAACACTTTTGAATTTGGGTTCATTTGTTATTTTTGGCGAATTTTTTAAAATATGCTTGCAAAACGCTATAAACGTGCTTTTCAAATTTAGCTTTAACGATGCCACTTCTAGGGTTAAAGAATATCATATAATTAATTTCCATTTAAGTTTTTTTTTGTGAATAGTTAAAAGAATTCGAAGTCATATAATTTTATTTAAGATTAATGTTATTAAGTGTAAAAAGTTATTATTAACATTGAATATCAACATTCTTACATTTAAAAAATAAATAAACATACTTATAGATTTAAACAAAACAAAACGCTTTTAATTTTTTACTAAGTAGGTTTTTGGCAATAACTTCAAGCATTATTTTTATCAGTGATTTTTTTTTTTTTTTTGTAGTAACTGTTTTGCAAGGACTGAGTCAGCACTGTTTATTCTGGCCTACTTACAGTCTCACAGTTCAAACAGCGTGTCTCACTCGTGAGAATGCCTTGAAATATTTCGTGCACCCACGTAGGTTCTTGTTGAGGACTCGGTGAATCACCTTCGCCCACTCTCTTGTTACTTTGGGGTCTTTCTGCTGTAAGGGCATAGAGAAAACAAAAATGATTAACATTGTCAAAATGAAAATGCAAAACATTGAACAAGTAAAATCCACTTGTTACAATTTATAAGAAATAGGTAATAAACAGTCTTTATCTATACTAATATTATAAAAAGTAAAATCTGTTTGTATGTAGGAGGTAGTCTCTGGAACTACTGAACTGATTGAAAAAATAGTTTCACTAATAAAAAGCTTCACTATCCCCAAGTAACATAGGCTATAATTCATTTTGATAAAAACATTTTTATTTCAATATTTGTAAATTTAGTCTGAAAACATTCTTAGGTTAGGCCTAGACTGATGAACCAACACATATTTCTTGAATGTATTTACATTCATTACCTTAGCAACCAATTGAATAAAATAACAGATAAAACAGCTGTTTGCTCTAATATTTCCATTAACACCTGACTTCAAACTTTCAAGCAATTATTTGTATTTCTAACTTTTAGGTTAGGTTTTTATTAAAGGTTGAGCCTTGCTGGTTCTTTTAACCTTTATTAAAACTGCTGTTATAAAATACGAAATAATTTGATTTGAACATTATACACTATTTAGCATCTTAGCTTTGGGGTTATTATTAATAATACACATTTATTATAAAGAAAACATAACATGATTAAGTGAATAGAAGGTTCCAATGGGGGTGACATGCGAAGCATGCAGGGGTTTCCCCTAGTCACAGATAAAGTAAGTAGTTTTTTTTAAAACGATAAAATCTAATTTTGTAAATAGCTTACCTAAGATAATTTCATTAATATGGTTGATAAGGAAATTGAGGAACTCGTGGGCGTCTTGTTGCATATAGTTGTCAAACTCCTCTGAAATAAAAGAATACATCACATTTGTAAAATGTCTAAACTTTATAAATTTTCTATTAAACTAATTCCAATAAACTCCGCAAAATTTGTGAATAAAGTTGATAGACACTGAAACAAAGGTAAACATTTTACACACAATTAATCTAGGCTGTAGCATATGGGTAATGTAGTAAAAAATAAACCTGTCACTGGGATAGACAGCAGAATACAATGTATCAAACCCCATCTTAATCGAAAAGTAATAATTAACCAATAAGTAAAAGAGAATTATCTATGACATTCATTGGCCTAGCCTACCTAAGAGAACCAACCTAACCTCTTGTAAAGAAATAGCCATAAAGTACTAGGAAGTATATACGAATTTCAAAATTACATGATATTATTACCAATCAAGCAAATGTTATGATCCTTAGATAGTAAAAACTGCACACATAAGTAACTGAGTTAGAGAATAAAACACGATAGCAAACTTGATTAAAATTTTAGCCTAGAAGTAAGGTAACCTGAACCAACTAAACAAACACACCAACAATTGTAAATTTTATAACAGATTAGATTAAGCACAGCACAAACACCCACATACATACATCATTTATTTATTTATTCAATCATTCTGTATCGTAAACTAAAACTAGTATAAGCACGGACTTTTACAATTTGTTATGAACGACAAATGTAAACATAGACAACCGCCATGT
Organism: Philaenus spumarius; assembly: GCA_018207615.1. Lineage (NCBI taxonomy): Eukaryota > Metazoa > Arthropoda > Insecta > Hemiptera > Aphrophoridae > Philaenus > Philaenus spumarius. The sequence goes on along the minus strand of JAGFPH010001023.1, from coordinate 119,904 downwards.
TTAATTCATTTCGCTACGTGAATCAAAGATCGTCTAGAATACAGCACCAAAACTAAATGTTTCAAATCAGATAAATAACCCTAAGTCGTAACCAAAAGCTAAAGAACAGAATTTTAAAATTAGAATAATAATTATCAACTAGATTAGACACAATAGAATATAATAATTAGATTAATTAGTCTCTCAACACCATCCATACTCAAAACAACAACTATTCAACATGAGTCAAACCAGTGTTATTTTAATACGCGGATTTTTATAAATTTAAAAGTAATAAATAATATTTTGGCGAATCATAAGTATTCAATCATCTATCAGAATTAAAATACCATTAACATAATTAAAATAAAAGCAAAAGGTGACAAAATAAACGTTTGTAGTAAACTCCAACAGGAATTCAATATTAATACACTGATTAGCCATCCAAAACATCAGTAATGTGTGACGTAAGTCGGACAGCTTAACAAAAGAACCAATCGCAACGCAAGATGCCGGATGACCGGTACGCCGTTCGAAGGAGACCGCGAGAGAGAAGCTAAAAAAACGACGCTTTCAGAAAGAGTTAAGAAGTGTTAGCGTCACCTCCAGTTTTACAAGATCGTCGGAATGTGCATCATAAATATCCAAAGTGACTATTAAAATACAAATTGTAAATTCAGTGAAAAGTACCAACAGAACTGGTATATTCTGTTTCTAATTTCTACATATCAACTGTGAACTCTTTTAACTATGAACAGTAAAATTTAATCTATAAAGAAAAAATAAAAATATAAAAATGCCAACCTTTTAGATCTTTCAAAATAACTTCATTATTGCGTATAAATAAGTATCTATCAATCTTATTCATAGCAGCACGATTACCTACCCCGAGAACATTAATTGATTAACATATTTAACTTATTTATATTTTAACATTGAACTAGCCTAATATGAACTCTAATTTACTTCCACTGTGCTAAATACGGTGTGCTAAGCCGAAGGCATTTCCATAATTGTATAAAGACAATAGATTTTCCAACCTATGGATGTTAAATAACAATATATTGTACAAATTATTTCTGTTGAGTTAATAAATTTATGCTTATTTCTTGTGACCTAATTTCATCTAATATTAATTTATTGTTTACAATTTAGGAGTTTAATACTGATCTGAATTGAGTAGGGTCAGAATATTAGGCTTTCTAATAACAAAAAAAAAGGAAATTACATAATAAATTATAGTTTATAAATTATAAAATGACTCCCAACAAGTGGGGCATTTAAAAGTACATTTTATAAGCATTATAAAATGGCTCCCAACTTTGGGGCAAGTATTTAAATTAATACATTTTAAATACATTATAAGAAGTGAAAACTTTGGCCTATCCCTTGCTTAACACATGGTTGGACAGGCAGAATTATGTTGGGTGTATTTTACAGGTTTTGTTTAAGAATCCATCCTTGAAATTCCTCAAATTTGAGGGTGGGCATGATCTAGAGTAAAAGATTATTTGAACATACTTTTTTCAGCGTGTTTTCTAAACTTACTATTCATTATAACATAATAGCTTATCAAGGCTCGTTTGGGACTGTTTTAAAGCAATGAATGGAATGGCAGACTCAATGGAGTTACTCTTAAATGGTTAAATGGGTGCCTGGTCATGTAGGCAAAAGGGTAATGAGGCAGCAGATCGTCTTGCTAGAGTTGGGGCCAAAAAACCCTTCACCGGCCCAGATCCTTTCTGTGGGAGGCCCAACAGACCCCTAAGAAATGTTGTTGAAGTCTGGTCGGAGAAAATTTGGTCCTCACGTTGGAACGATGTTCTTCGACTTAGGCAGGCTAAAATGTTCATCTGCCTCTCTAAGTTGAAAGCTCAAAAGCTTTTATTTTTGTGCAGAAACAATCATAGATGGATTGTAGGAATGATCTTTACTGGTTAGTGCCCGGCGAAGTACAACCTCAAAAAATGAGCCTGGTCATGGAAGACTGCTGTCGATTCTGCTCCCTTGGAATTAAATCGAGTCAACATCTCGCAGGACGAGTGCGTGGCTCTCGTGTGCAGGAGATTTATGGTACTTGGAAGCGCTTTTGTTAGTCCTTAAGAGGTCGATGGTGTTGATCCCAAGACGTTCCTTAATTTCATAAGATATCTGGAATGATCATTGAAGGGAAAATGTTACCGCAATAGATCTTAGTGGGTCGCAGTGGCCTTGTACTCCCTCCATCCCATTAAAAGAACATAATAGCCATAATTTCCATTGCATTTACTTACCAAGTGTTATTTTTAGATTGAAGGGTTGGAAGGTTACAGGGGGAGGGTACATTTTTAACAACATATCTGAGTGAAGTGTTAAATAAAAATTGTACCCTCGAACTGTTAAGCTTAAACGCTTTTGAACTCCCACTGTATTGGTTAAAGAGCGTTTAGATGTATATCAAATTAACACAGTCATTATTTAGGCTAATAGAATTATGTGTTCAACTATTGATTGTTGTGTACCTAAAATAAGAAGTTACCTTTTTCTTTGCGTAGTCGAGCAATGAATTTCTTAGGAGCGATAGATCCCACCTTCTTCTTCTGAGTCGCAATACTGTGGAACAAATCAGCAAGACAGGACAATAAAGTTTCTTTTGTCCGTTTGTTGCGTGCTTTGTATTCTAATACTCTCTCTCTGAAGGGTTTGCAGAAGTAGAGGGCTTGCAGGACTGAATTACTGTAGCAAGTGTTTCCAAACTGCAACAAATTTTACACGTACAGTTTGTTTACGTTGTAAAACAATTCCCAAAGGTTAAGCTGTTTCTAAGCTTGCAGGTATCAACAAACTAAAGATATTGTCACATCAACAAACTAAAATCATGTGTTATAATATATTTACGTGAATAATGCTTTAATTAAATTAATATAACATTACGAACACAATTTAGGATTGCCATGATATGAATACAAAACCAGAATGAAGTAAAATGTTGCATACAAATGAAAAGGGTTAAGGCAATTCAGTCTGTGTTAAGTTGTCTCATAAGCTAAACTAAGAATTTCATTAAATATAGTAGGCTTTCTCTAATATGATGCTTATGGGACTGGGCCCCCATAGAATTACAGGGAGCATTCAGAGGTACAAATCATTTATACGCCTCCAACTTAAAATAGGCTCACGCCACCAAATAAACACCATTAATAAAAACCCAAAAATCTACATTACCAAAGCTATTAGAAATAAACTATAACCATAGTAAGAATATGATAAACTTTCACTACCACCTTTAAGATGGTAAACAGAGTTAAATGTCCATTCATTGTAAATACATTCAATAAACATAAAATGTTCGTTCATCAGTCTAGGCCTAACCTAAAATTATTGTGTGTATGTTTAATTCATTTTACCTGTCTTAAAGGCAACATACATTCATTTAGTTATAATTTAATTGTAGCTCATGTGTCACTGAAGATGACAACTTTGTCGTTGAAACGCGATTGACCAATAAACATAGTTTTGTTAGAATTGTGTTCTGTATTTTTATTTTTACTTTAAGAAATAAAATAGAATATTTAATCTCGCCAGCAAAAGATTCTCTGAGATATATAGTTAATACAATCAAATGTAATTGTCGTGTTTTATCATTTCAGTAAAACTTAGTAAACCCTCTTATATAGTGTCACTCTCCAGTGACTCCTGCTACAATATCTTTATCACTATAACCAATCAACATAAATCACCAACTAATACTTCTGATTCATTAAATAGAAATTTGATCACAGAGTATAATTTATACCTCTACCTTGGTACAAATTATCTCTTTGATGGTGCCTTTTGAAAGAAGCGGGTTATTTGGTTGAATGTTTTTCCAAAATTTTTATAAAAGTTGATGGTTTGGTTTGGCGCCAGGCATACAGAGAATTGAGTAGTGTTTTATATTGATATTTTTCAAAAAATATTGTATATTAATATTGAGGTTTGACAAGAAAACCTCGGTTGTGGGATCATTGCCGAGAAACTTGTGCTGGACTAGACAGGGTTTAGTGTATTGTGTTTAACATGGGAGTTTCTTTAACACGTTACCTTCAGTCTATAGCTTAAATTGTATAGTTTTCAAATTAAATTATACTATGAGTATAACATTCTTAACTTTTTGACCTGTAAATGAGCTTGTATTTAAAATCTCAATATAAATTAATAGTTACGATTTAAAAATACAAAATTTTAACCTACAAAACCAAGAATACGAATTCCACAGTGCGAAATCAGCTGTTAATGGAAATACACAATACCAGTTTGGTTGTCCGAGTAAATACCAAAACTTTAAATCACCACCAACTGAGCTAACCTCTGAATACCCAATTTCACATGTTTTGCCCTTAAATTAATTTTCATAAAAATAAATCCTTAAGCGAGTTGAAAACTGCTTTATAATTCTTTGTACCAAAAAACATACGGTACAAAACAAATTTTCATCAAAATCATAAAAGACTTTTTAAAGAAAAAGATTACATACAAACAAACTTTGCTAATTTGTTTGATAAGAGATGAGATTTAGCCAACATAATAAGAAAATAATATATTGTTTATACAAGTTATTTACAAGAGTACTGCCAAGCCGTTATTATTAATTTCCTTAGATATATTTTCACCTTTGCAAAGTAAAAAATCTGTTTTTTTTACTTTACCAGGTAAACATACTCTACCCGTTTGGTGACATTGGAATCATTTTTTTTATCGACTAGGTGAATTGGATAAAACTATAGATTAGGCCCTATATTTAACTAAGAGGATAAGCCTAACTAAGCTTATCAGCTGTTAAAGAACTAATTCATTCATATCTTAAACATGGACTAGACTTCTTTTTCCGGCACATCATTAGGAAACATTAGCCTACTATGACCACAATACTACAACTAGTTTAATATTGTGTATTTTATATTTTGATTAACCTGTTGTAAAAATAATGTAGAACATTACCGGTATAGCTTATATTTTTAAATTACACAAAAATAATAACCTTGCATTTGAATCATACTTTACATTTTAAACTAGTGATAAAGTTTATCACAGCTGCTTGATTAAACTAGTGGGAATTCAAGGATATCACTAATTTGTGAAAATTATACTTAACAAAACTAATTTGTGCTGAATGACATCACATACACATTCTTCTAATCTACATTTCTACCAAGTAGCCTACCATAGTTATTTATTCACTTTACAATTTAAATTTCTACATTTTTCATTCTTAACGTACATATATATTTCAACACGAGTGTTTCAAAAAAGCTATGTGTTTGGAGTTAGGCTCCGTTATGAATTCTCATTTTAGAACACACCTAGAAGCTCCAGTATCTTTTTTGGAGAAGAATTTATTGAATACTAGCTGACCCGGCAATGCTTTGCTATTGCTTAATTTGAAACTTTGAAAGCCTGTAATTCGTATCCCTGAGGGCCGATGTAAATTGTAATGGGATTCTGCTCATTGCTTGATTTACCTAACCTAAAATTATATTCATTTTGTGATCCAAATCAGTTGTTGATCAAAATCAGCTGTTTTAAGCTTTTCATACGAACAGCTGTCTTTTGTGCCCCTGATAAAATCAAAAGAATTCTTTCTTCTTCTTCCTTAAGATTGACCTTCCATAAGATTAACATTGAAACTTTGAGGGCCACTGGGGCGTAGCCCTAATGTCCTAGGACTTCGGTAAATGGCCTAAAACCTTCCCAGGGTTAACCTGTGTTACTATGCAAAATTTCAAAGCAATCGGATGGACGGTTTGGTAACGCATAAAGGACAAACATACATACATTAAATTTTATATATATAGATTTAAAGGGAGGGGAGGGACATACCAATATCGATGGCATATGTTATTACCTCCTTAATATAATTTAAATATTTAAAAATATAATATGAACAATATTTTTATTTGTCCATTTGTTTTTTAACTAAGTAAAGTTATTTATTTGCTTTTGAAGTATAAATACATTTGTATGACAAGGTGTGCATGGAAAAAGAATATCCGGAGTGAGGTAAACGAATACGCCTATATGTTACCTATCATGTGCTAAAATTTGTTAAATTTATGCATAATATGTATCCATTTCGCGTTATATCTAGAAGTTTGGTTACCGTTACAATTTCAAAAAGTCTGCATCAGATAAGGGGGCGTCACCATGATGTACTTCTGTAACTCACAAACATTAACCTCGCCATCGCCGAGTGTATAGAGTAGGCTATAGAGTGTAGGCCTATTAT
>JAGFPH010001023.1:96487-113281 GCA_018207615.1 Philaenus spumarius | reverse complement strand
TGATGATGATGACTTGGTCATCGAAACGCGTTTGAATTATTAAACGTTTTTTATGAGAAACTGTGTTTTGTTTTTATTTATATATGGATTAACTACACAAAATAATATGTCCTTTAGGTATAGAATGGATAACAAAATCTTTTAAATGTTTTTGAGAAAGTTTGAAGCTCTTTTAAAATAGTTAGAGTTGGAATATTTTTAAAATTTTTAGTTCATTATGTTCACCAGGTTTACTTATCATTTTAGTAGTTCTTGTTAGTCCGAAAACAAAATTTTTACTTTTATATCACTTTTAAAAAAACTGGAGATCACAATAACACATCTATATATCTTGGCGTCATCAACTCGATTCCCTTAGCGTCGGTTTTAAAGTTTGTCTTCTAGGCGCGTATGGATTGGACTTTCTGATTCGTCCTTTTTACTTTCTCACTATACTATATTATAGAGAAAGTATAGTGATCGCAAAAAAAATCGATGTTGAGATTTTTGTGGAAATATCCGTTTTGGGACCCCCTGAGTCCAAAAAAGTGGTTTTTACAAAATGTCTGTCTGTATGTCTGTATGTATGTATGTCTGTATGTATGTATGTCTGTATGTATGTATGTATGTCTGTATGTATGTCTGTATGTAGACAAAGCTAGAGAGAAAACTGTTCGATCGATTTCAACCAAATTTGCACCAGACATGTTCAGTACGCCTGTATAGATGCACGAAAAAGGGTTTTGAACAATTTTGAAAAACAACCCCCTTTTTGGCCAAAAAACCCCCAAAAATACAGTTATTTTTTTATAAAAAAACGGCTCTAACGATTTTGATAAAATTTTGCTTATTTGTAGCCTTTAATGTGCCCTACGATATACAGAAACCCGCATCTTTCTAAAAATTCTCGTTTAGTTAGTAATAATAATAATAACTGATTTTTGGGGGTTTTTTGGCCATAAAGGGGGTTGTTTTTCAAAAATTTTCAAAACGTTTTTACGTGCATCTATAAAGCCCTAATTGACATGTTTGGTGCAAATTTTTTCGAAATCGATCGAATAGTTTTCTCTCTAGATAATAGTAATAATAATAATATTTATTAGTTAATCTCCAACTTTAATAAAAAAAAACACTCCTACCCCACCCTACAAGTCACAGTGAATCTGTTTAGTAATTTAAATGTATTTGTGAGAAAGTATGTGCCAGTTCCTGGTACCGTTTATTTTACACGGTTTTGGGGTTGAGACTATCAAAATTTTAATCCGCGTTACTTGACTGTACCTTTTTACACATTGGTTAATTTACTATTCTACAATATATTGCTTCTCTCTTACATATTAAAATTGTTTACTTAATTTATTTTACATTATGTCTTATCTTACTTTACAAAATTGTAATTATGTTTTGAATATTTCTACGTAACTATTTCTCCTACGCTTGTTTATCAGACTAGACCTTGCATGAAGCTATGACGTCATCTTTGTCTCTTAGTAACAGTTGCCTAGCAACGAATTTATCAAAATGGCCGACTCGTATACAGTTATTCACGTGTTTTTTATTATTGTAAACAAAACAGAGTAACAATGTTTGTTTTCAAGTGTTAGGTATGATTTAAAATTGACTTTTAATAAAAGTTTACTGTTTATCCCCTATAATATGGCTTATTGTATCCAACTTCGATATGTGAGTGTCTTGTGTTATCAAAATACATCGTTTTCTATTTGCACAGCAATTTAGGCTTACATCTTGGAGTTAACCTAAAAGGATTTCATATGGTTAAATGATTCTATTTAATTTGGATTAGACTTTAAGCGATCAGGACATTGGTATTACTTATTTTTGTACATTAATTCATTGAGGTTAGTTCTTTTGAAATCGAATATATAAATATATATAGATACTAACTTGTCTTTGGTTAACTAGGCCTAACTCTATGCATTTTACTATAGGTTACCTATTCAAAGTTTCATTTACAGGGTTTGAATTGTTATAGTAATAATACCATACAAATATTCTTGTACTATGTTCTGATGTAGCTACCCAGATCATGTTTTAATTGCCTAGTCTCAAATAATAGGTTGAGATTCGCTTGGCGCTGTCAGACACGAGCAATAAGGCTCACTTTTGCACGTTCTCCGGTGACGTTGGTCAAACTTCTAGATATAACACGAGATGTATAAATTAGTTTTTTTAGTTATAGGCCTATATGCTTGAGCAAGTAGACAATCTGGCTGACAGTCAAAGAAGGCCAATGCAATAAAGTAAGTAGTCTAATGTCAACTGTAGCAATATTTAATAAAGTATTATCATCATACATTTTTCAGTTCAGAGAAATAAGAAGTTTCATCCAAATCAGATTTGTTTAAAACTTCACAAAGATCTAAATTATACTAGACTACATTAATATAGACCTATAAAATTTATAAATTCGACCATGCAGACGAACCGCTGACATGAGTTGAGAGAATTTCCAAAATTAAGTTTAGGCCTACATGTTTTAGGGTTTCAACCAACTATTTGCAAAATTTATCTACTCATGGAGGCGCTGAATAGCTGCCTATGTGTGTGAAATATATTAGTACAGTAGAATTTGTTTGCACCTAAGTCTCCAGCTTGGACTCATGCACTCCTTTGTCCCACTCGCAGCGGAAAAACACGCTTTGCGAGTTTGCCCTTAGGCCTTGGTTTATGGACTGCTTCGCTTTGCTCGCAGAGTACAAACTCAGCCGTTTGGCCTTGGATCATAAGATGCCCCCAGAGTAATTGAACCGGGTACTTTTATAGTATTTTACATTCATCGTGTAAAAAACCAAAATGTGCAGAATAATGTCATACATTAATTTTTTAGATAAAACTCATTTTGGACCAAATATGACTTAAAATGCGGCCACTAGAGTGCGAACACATATAAACATTTAAATTTAATAACACCCAAAAACGTGTTCTGGGGATCATGATCGGTGCTCATTTACTACTCCCGACCTTATGTCTTACCATAAGGGTCACTGCAATAGCTCATTTTTCCTACGGAAATTCTCTAAAAATAGAAATTTAACTTCTAGCTTAGTATTTTTCTTGTCTCGAAATACAATCATAATGGCACCTCAAGTATCACAAGCTTTATAGTTTTAAAAATTAAATTGATAGATTTGAGCTCTTGATGATTTTTTTACATCTTTTAATTAGGAAATTAGCATCATTCGCAAAACGTACAGATTACTGTAAGCTACTTCTTTATCTGAATAATTCTTATTATTTGAGTAACATTTATTACTATAATACAATAAAGCTTCGATACTTTGAGCGTTGAAAATTCGGATTTCATAAAAATCAGGAACCAAACCTTAAAAGTCGGAAGGCCTGGTCCTAATAGTCTCATATCCACAACGTTAACTTAGAAAGTAGTGTAGTTGATTATTCAAATGTGTGCTTGGTGAAAATTAAAAAAGGTTTTGTATTCGAAATCTGAGTTTTAATAAATATAACATCCAAAACTCCCTTACATCACTGCACCTAAGCAGGTACGCTGCAAGAATCACGTGCACACTAACATGTGTATTAAGTTGCGTGTCAGTAATCCGCTCCAAATAGGTTCAGCAGTGTAGGCATTTACACTTAATGGCATAACACTTTATTTAAGGTTGGCAGTGGCCTAGAAAGCAGCGCTGCATTGTTATACAGCATATTGGAAAAAATGTGACACAGTGTCTGGTCCCAATTATCAACGCTCTACTGTATATTATTAAAAATAACAAATTATGTTTATAATATGTTACGTGTGCATATTAATTATTAATTAAGAAAGCCTTGAGATACATTGAATATAAATAACTAAAAGATAAGATAAAGCTGTTGTCATCTAACATTAATTCAAACTTAAAGTACCGGTAACGCACAGAGATCTTGGGCTATTTGATTAAAAGTAACATTTTTGTTGTTATGGTCATTTTAAACAAACAATATTTTAATAGTAACAAGAATAAAACACATAGGTGTTTCCAACGATTAAAACTTGTACAAATACATTATAACAGCTTTGTTTAAGGCACCTGTATAACCAGAAAAAATAACTCTTATCAATGAATAAAAGTTTTCATAATTTTTATAATATCATTCGGTCAGTAGGCCTATACACTTTACTTTTTTAAATTAAATTTGTAGATTAAGAATATTTCTAGAATAAGTTAGGCATATTAAGTGAATTTTAATCATAGGTGTTAAGAAATTATTTTTATCAAATTTTATGTCTACTTTTAATTTATAATAAAGCAGTATACCGTACCTATATTCTTCATTACTACCCCTATATATATAGCCTATGGTTACAGCACTGATGAACATGTGTGTTAAGCCTATACAGGGTGATCAACTCAAGATGGCCATCATTGGGATCTCGGAAACTATCATTTTCTCAAAAAAAAACTTGAAATTGGGAACTTTCCCTGGATTTATATGTACATTAAAATTACCAATACAATACCAATTATTTTTAATAGAAATTAAGGTAATGTCTTTCGTAACAGCTGTAATGTATTTATCAATCAGCTGTTACTTTGCATTTTTGGGAAACTGCTTTAATTTAACACTGCATGTGTAACATTTCTGTTCCTCTATCATTCAGTAGTGATTTAAAGTGTTTCAATACATTATGTTAATTTCCATTAAAATAATTGATATGGTGGCCATATTTGTGTTTACACATGACAGACCGTAGCTCCGTACGGGTTTAGAGAAAAATACCAAAGATCAAAAGTGTCATAAAATATGTTCTACCAAAACATGCAATAAAAATATGGTTTGTTTAAAAATTTAAGATAGCGGCCTTATTGGAAAAATGGTGAAGATTAAAAATACGGGAACACCGTAATAAATCCAGAGAAGGTTCCCAATAGGCTATACAATTTTTCGAGAAACTAATAGTTTCTGAGATCCCAATAGTGACCATCTTGAGTTGATCACCCTTTATATAGGCTAGGATATGCAGTTTGGATTTCTTATTGACTCTCCTGTTTTGTTTGCTTTTTTATAAAAATGGAGCCAATATAAAAATAAATCACGAAACATGAAATATTGTTAATTTTATAAGGAAGAACTGTAGGTAATAGATGCATGAATATAAATTGCTCAATTAAAAAAAGAGAGAAAAAAAACACTTTAGGTGAAGAAATGTAAAATTAAACTGTAGGTATTCAAAATTTGTATTTGTAAAAATGTTAACTATTTTAGTTAAAGACTTTTATAAATTAATGATTTAGGCTATAAAGAAAACCTCGAGATCAGCAGTAGGCTAGTTCCTCAACTGTAGTAGCCTAATTAAAGGGTTCGACATTTATTTTCAAAACCAAACCATCTGAAGGTAACTTTTTATCCACTACGTTCAACAAAACTAATTTACTTACATTGACAAGGCCGAAGTAATGTTCATTTGGAGGAAACTGGTCTGCTCCTATATCCCTTTCCAGCTGGGAGATATTTGCACCCTGATTAACAAACAACATAGATTTTAGTTATTATTTTGTTTACAAAACATAACTGAGATAATGTCCTTAAATATTTAACCAACCAAGAAATATTTAAAAAAAACTTATAATAACTGAAGGTCAGGCTATATTATGCTTAATAACTAGATTTTTTAAACTACGTAATAGCAGTCCTGTTAGAGATGGGATATTTTTTTAATTCAAAAATACAAATGGTTGGATTTTAATGCAATAATTAATAAATTTTATTTGAGAAAGACTAGGCTCCGTATAAAAAACAAAATTATTACATTCGCCTAGGTTATGATAATGTGCAAAATAATAAGCCATTTTTGTAACACATAATGAAATTTGGTTTTATTTATAATAGAAAATTGTATAAAATAAAAATATCGTCAACTTAAACATAGAATTTGTACATTTGCAGTTCATATGTTAAACACATGTTAAAACAGATGATTTAATATTACGTTGTATGAAATCACATAAGCCACAACTACTTTGCAATTCATACAGCTATACACGTAGGAGAGGAGAACACCTTTGACCACCAAATGTGGGGGCACGTTTGAACAGTTTAAATTTCCCTCCAATGAAAACACATCGTTTTAGTTCGCTCCTTTTAGTACCTAATGTAAATATTCTCTGATGATAATGATAATCGGGTAGACGGACTCAAGTTACTAAAATAATCGGAATAATTATCCGATTCCGAACAAAACTAACCCAAATATCCCATGCTTACCTTATTTCTGTATGAACAAAATCATTTCTATTAGTTAGCTACGTAAACTATCTAAGCAAGCAATCAAAATATTTTGCTGAAAAAAGAGTAGGCCTAGGCTACAAATTCAAAACGTATTATTAGTTTTGTTCAACACTGGAACAGAATAACTGAATATATTAAAACGCAAGACACTTACAGTGTTGATTCCGCTGAAATAATAGAGGTAGGCCTAAGGATTATGGGAAAACATATTTTTCATATTTTTTTATATTATTTGGGTTCATTTACTTTGTAGCCTACTAAATACTAACAATTGTTTTCATATGATTTTATAAATTGAAATTAAAATAAAAACCTCTTCAAAATGTTTATATTTGTCTTATGGTATAGGGAAGGCATTTTTCATGTTTTACGTTTTTTAATGAACGACATAAATGTTGGCATTTAACATTAAGTTTTTTTGTTTTGATTTTACTTTTGGGCAGATAAACTTTTTTTGTTTTGCTAACATTACTTGAGAATTGACAATATTTTACTACAACAAAAACTAAAATAAATTATAATCATAAAAATAAAAAAATATAAATAATGATTACACAATCATAATTTATGTTTTACTTTCGACCGACCTTAACTTAGAATTGGCTTTCATGGACGAACTCAGACTTTCACTTCCATAAAACGATGATCCCGAACGCGCTATTCAAATGAATATTCGGAAATAATCGGAATCACCGAGAATTTGATTCCGGAATCTCTCAATACTAAGCATCTTACTAAATCTGTCTGAAAGATCAGCTGAAAGAGTATTTCCCTCCATTTTTAAAAAAATACCTTGACTTAAGAAGTATAAGACCACTTTCTTGTTAAGAAAGTATTTACTTAGGCCTACAGTATTTGAATATAAAGTTGTAACATTTCATATTTTTTTTAAACATGCAAAAATATGTTCTGAAAAATTTGGACTGGATATAGAAAATTAATATAATAACCTATTAGGCTACTAACTCTCATTGGCAAACTTTGTTGTCTTATTGCTTTTAAACATCTTAAAATCAACGTGCAAGTAAAAAGACTCATATTGCTGTTTTCAAAATAAATATTGTATCAATAGCTTTATGGAATATGTGCCTTTTAATATATGTACCACACTTTTGTAACCAATAGGTCAAACCACTAAAAATCACTCCGTAAAAATTTACATTTATGACCCAACACCAACAGAAATGCTTCAGCATTACAAAAAAATGCCTGAAGTTCTAACGTACAATAGTCTTTAAGTCACAGTATGTTTACCTACATCCAACTAAATTTACGCCAGTCACACTAAAGTTTAACTTAATGGTGCAAGTTTCATGATGAGAAACTAAATTGTGATTGTGAATGAAGTAAGCCTAACCAAGTTTTGAGGAAAAACTTATATAGGCAAGAAATATCTTTGTAAGTTGGGGGAAAAGGAAGTAATAATTTTAAAAAATTTAATGAAGTTATATTTGATATAAGTTAAGTTTAAATATCTATTATAATAAAGTTAGCTAGGCCTAATTGGTGATTTAGATTATTAGGTTAGCTTTAATTTTATAGACATCTTGTTAGGGCTATCGGTACTTATCAATTATGATAAATGGCCATATATAGTAAAAAAATTATGGTATGTAAGCGTAACAACAATGGTTTCACAATTATTCTTACCATTGTGGCTTGTATGGAAATAACAAGCACTTCAAAAACAAAATTTACATTTTTACACTCTCCACAAAATCACTACATCAACTAGAATCCACCATCACATCCACTGCTTTCTGGATCGTGTTGATAGCCGAAATTGACTTAGCATGTGTTTTTGCTCAAGTTTATACAATAAAACGAGTAAAATAACTGTTAACACATTTTGTCCATAATCAATGCTCCTTTGAGTCTGTAATCTTTTTATGTGTTGAAGATGGTTTAATTCTTCATTCTGTTTGAGATCGCAGTTAAATAGGCCTATCCATTCAACGTAAATTCAGTAAGAGAGTGGAAGCAGATTATTTATACACATTTTATTAATATTAATTTATTCGGATTCAATTCTACATCAGAGAAATTAATTCCTGTCGTTTCATTTGCACGAAACTTTAAGGGCAAATAATTTTATACAAATCTTTGGTACATAATAACAGAATATTGATTTTTAACCATTTATTTTCAACAAAATGTACACTTATCGGAATAGTTGTTACAAAATAAAGTATTTTTCTTGAATAGTTTTCTTTTAGCTTACGGATAAAAAATGTAACAATAATATTATTTATAACACTATCTACTGATAGATAGTTATTACCTGTGCACTAAATTGTTAGCATCATAAATAATACATTTATTTCTTATTATTACACGAAAGGTAAATAAAAATGTCATGGTCATGGTCACGTAGATTATTATATTTACAGCCATGGCAAAACGAACAGCTGTTTGCAATATATATAGTTGCAGACAACTTCTAACAGACGACACTCAGTTTGTTTGACATTCAAAATAGTGTTAGGATGAGTTATTTAGTAAATACCGTTTTTAGTGCTCTAATTTTGTTCCTATGGAGTGATCAAACAATTTCAATTAGCGTACATCCACTGCTTCTTGTTATTTCATTTGATGGGTTTAGATACAATTATTTTGATAGAAATTTAACCGATGAGATGGTTAAATTAAGACCTAGAGGAACATATGCAAAATATATGACAAGTGTGTTTCCTTCAAAAACATTTCCAAATCACTTTTCAATTGGTACAGGAATGTATGCAGATGTACACGGTATTTTAGACAACAAAGTTTACGATCCTGAGCTAAAGAAGGAATTAAAATATTCTTATGAGATGTTTCATTACAACAAAGATATTGTACCTATTTGGGTAAGTAGTATCATTTTTATTTACCATGAGAAAACAGTTTTTATTTTTGTATAACGATTGATTCTTCTTAACCTATGTTTAAGCCTTAAATTAATATATTGAGATAGTTTTTTTGACCTTCGTAGCTCTAATTATATTGATTTTTATAAAAATAAAATCATTTAAGTTGTTTTAATTCATGGTTAAGGGTTCCTTTGAAGTTTTGAAATATAAATAAATAAAATAGGAATAAGTAGGTCTAGGTCAGCATTTCTGGTTCCAATCTTATCTACAAGTACAACCTACATGTCTTCTTTCTTCAAATAAAAAATTTCTTGCAGGATACAGCCTAGGCCTATGCATATTACAAATATATTCAAAGTTTCACAGAAAAGCTTCTAAGTTAACCGATATAGTACACACTAGACACAGAATAAGTTATCATGAGCTGTGGCTTACGTCACTGCCGGTCTTAGGGGCTGTATATCTTGGCCAGTAAACTGCAGGTAACGTGGTATACTACATTTTCTGCTCCAAACATTATAAGCTTCCAAGTACTTATCTTGGCAGGCATTGCTTGACTTTGTTGGTCTAGACAACAACGGCGTAAGTTTACTATTTGACCCTTATAGCCTAATATTTTTACAGACAACAACGTTTTACATACATTCTACTGTTAAATTTTGAATACAGGTAAACATACTGTGACTAAATACTATAAGTTAGAACCTTTTAGGTTTTTCAAAATTATTATTCTTGCATTTCTGTTGCGATAGGTTAGCATGTGGTCGAATAGTATACTTGCAATGACAACAACTTGTATACAACGTCATCTTTTTTTCAAGGGAAAACTCATTTTAGTAGCTTACTTTACTTGCTATTTGCCTGATAATAATTAATATTGATATTCTAATATTAATATAAATTTTTCGAAATAAATAAAAAATATTTTTCATGGAAAACGTAATAGGGTAGCCTAATATAAAATTTCTAAAATAGTAGGCTATGGTCTGAAAATGGTGGGGAATATGTATATATAAGTAAACATTTTTATTATGAAAACGTACAGCATTTAAAAAAATAAATAGGTAGGCCTACTTGTTCAGTATTCAAAAATACTTTTTGTTAACTTAAAAAGTAGGCTACTTAAGTCTTAATGTACGGTATAGGCCTATTTACTAACTTAAAAACAAATCTCGATATATTTCTTCAGGGTTTTTTTATATCATAATTAGAGTTGCCTTCTAAGTCTAAAATTTATTTCTTTAATTTGCGCATTAAATAAGTAACACTAGACAATTTGCTACATAGGCTACATTTGTTATATGACACTCTCAATTTCACCGACAATCCAAATGTATAGTTGCCTCAAAACGTAGAGAGACACCCCTCAGGTAGAAAGGACCGTCCTAATCACCTATTAACAAACAATGCCTTTGTTAGAAGCGGTCAACCGGTGGACTGCCGGCATCGACTAATATTTCAAGAAATTCTGTGCCACACTATAATTTGCAAACAATTGATACATTAGGCCTACATTATCGAATGATGTCTCATTTTTTTTCGTCTTACTTAGACGAATAAAAAACAATTTGAATCACAGTTCTACGACGTACAGTTACCGAAATAAAAGTTGTCGCTTAACTTATTTAAATATTACCGAGTGATACTGAAAAACCCATTATCTGTGAGTCATGTTGTTGGTATTTTGTTGGTAATGCCTGCCCTGTCTTCAACCATAGTTCAGTTTGTTTGTTGCTTTTCGCCCGTAGTGTGGTGGTGAAAATCTGCATCTGGAGGAAGTTTTTAACAGCCAACAACCCTATCAAATCAACTGTCCCAATCAAATATTCAGAACAGCTAATTTGATATGATATTTGGCCTGTCAACCATTTTCATTTATTAATATCTGTTCATTTAATATTAATCAAGTGCTTTCAACATGCTTCTCAATGAAGTTACATAATAGCCGAATTCCGGATCTTTTACTTTCAAAATTTCTAAAATTGAACGAACTGTCGGTGATTTAGACTTAGAAAACTGTTCGTAAACTGTTCTTTGGATGATTTTCCATTGAAAGTCATCAATTCCCTTAAACCTTTTATTAACGACTGATCGTTTTTTTTTTTTTAGATGTTATTTCCTTAGATTTTACCCTTTGCACCGTACTCCTAGAACTTTTACAGCATCAGCTACAGGGCTCTTAGAGCCTTCTTCCTCGGCGTAGCACTCCATGGCCTGAATTGCTGCTTGCTGCCTCTTAGTGAGGTGATTGCCGCGATCTGCAATATGCGGTTTTACCGATAAATCACTGTCAACGTTCACTTGCACAGGGTTATCATTTGCATTTTCGACAAGATCGTTCGCTTGGTTACTATCACACCACGGACGCCACATCTCAACGATATTGACTTGCGAAAAGCAACAAACAAACTGGACTATGGTCGAAGGCAGGCATTTACCAACAAAATACTTACAACATGACTCATAGATAATGGGGTTTTCAGTATCACTCGGCAATATTTAAATAAGTTAAGCGACAACTGTTATTTCGGTAACGGTACGTCGTAGAACTGTGATTCAAATTGTTTTTTATTCGTCTAAGTAAGACGAAAAAAATGAGACGTCATTCGATAATGTAGGCCTAATGTATCAATTGTTTGCAAATTATAGTGTGACCCAGAATTTCTTGAAATATTAGTCGATGCCGGCAGTCCCCCGGTTGACCGCTTCTAACAAAGGCATTGTTTGTTAATAGGTGATTAGGACTGTCCTTTCTACCTGAGGGGTGTCTCTCTACGTTTTGAGGCAACTATATATGGTACCTAACAAAATTTCACAGTTTTAGTAGAAGGCTATATACAGTCTGTATTCAAACTGTTCAGTGAAAAGTTCAATTTTTTAGTTTTACTGTTGTTGACAGTAGAGTTTCCTTTGAACCAATGCAAAGCTTTTTGTAATACTTAAGTCTGCTCTAATTTGAAAAATTCAATACAATTGTTTAACAACTTGGTGTCATCTGCATACAAAATAGACTTACAAGGCATTTGAATAGAAAAGTAATTTAGAACCACAATAAAGAGGAAAGGACCACTGTGGTCAGAACTGATCCCTGTGGTACCATAATTTTTACAGTTTTAAAATTAGACATCCTGGCCTTTAACAACCAATTGCTGTCTATAACTAAGATAAGGCTGAACAAATTTAATTCAATGTCTCTAACTCCATAAGAACAAAGTTTTTCTAAAAGTAATTTATGGGGTATACTGCCGAAAGCTTTAGATAAATCGACTGGTGTAGCTGAATTGTATTCTCTACTTTCAAAATTTAACAAAACAAGCTCTACAATAACATTAACAGCTTTATTGGTGTTTAGCTCAGGAAGCAAACCAAATATTGTCTCTTGTTAACCATACAAGAGTTTACTTTGAAAGAAAAAGCTATAGGTTATATATAAAAAGTTCCTTTACACAGTGCTCGAAGACTTTAGGTACTTAAAATTGGAACTAATTATATCTTGTGGGACATAATTTATTCCCACTTTTTAAGATTGGTACAGTTTTTGTAATTTTTAATGCTTTTGGAAATGTACCTGCTTCTAATTAATCAATCAATATTTTATTCATCCTTTTTTTCAACAAATATTACATTTGTATAAGGCAGGTCCCATAATTTACAAGTAGGCATGCAATATAATAATAATGCTTGGTACACCAGCAACCCTACAAAGTTTATAAAAATTATAATTATAATAGCAGAATGTATACAAAACGCAAACAAACTTTTTTTTACATTCAAATATAAAATACAACTATACACAATTCAACAAAATATAAAATATGATCAATAGGCCTACTACAAACGACATTACAAAGCCCCGAACAATAGTCGATCATTAAAATAAAAATAACACACATAAATATAAAAGATAGAAACAACCCTGTCAGTGCCCCACAAACTCCTACACAGAGTAACAAGATCCAGACAACAGCAGTCGTCTCAGTCTGCCTTTAAAACATGAATAATCATTTATCTCTAGCAAGTCTGGAGGAAGGTTATTCATAAATAGTGCCCCAGCCTGCGAAGGTAACTTACTAAATAAATTTAGCCTGTGCTGTTTACCCCGATATTTGCAAGCCATTCTAGTACTGTATGGTAATCATGCAAATCCCTATTTTGAACGTGCTTACACTTAAATTTAAAATAAAGGATTGTTTCAAATATATAAATGGAAGGTAGAGTGAAAATCTTAAACAATTTAAATAATGTTTCCTTGCATGATTGAAATTTAGAAAGTCCTCCAATTATCCTAATGGCTTTTTTTAGAACAAATACTCTAGTCACATTCTGGAGTAAGGAATCTCCCTACAAAACGATTCCATATTTTAGAAAAGGATATATCAACCCATAGTACACTGTTATAAAAACCTGAGCATTACAATATTGTTTCAGACTTCTCAGCGCAAAGAGACCACTACTAATTTTAGCACATATATAGTCTATATGATTACTCCATGACAGTTTATTATCAATGAAGAGACCCAGGAATTTATTTAATGTTACATTCAAAAGAAAGGTCTGTGGTTCTACAACAAAATGAATGATCTCCTTTACTATTTTGTTTGGTAGACTGTAAAAGTCCCCACTTTGTGAAGTAGGCCTACTTAGTTCTGTAACACATTCTAAAACATCTTTTAGACTAATACTAAAAAGCAACTCTTTCTGTATTATAAATTGAGGTTGTTACCCAATAACTTCATACAATGGTGTAGCCACGAAAGGGTTTTCGGGATACAACCCCCCCCCCCCCTCCTCCCTACTTGAGCCTGTAAAAGAGGCCCCAAAAACGAATAAGTAGGCCTCAGTATAAAACGATAATATCGGTTACCAGAGGTAAAAAAAGTTTTCATATGTGAAGACAAAATAATGTTATTGCTAGGAAAAAAAATAGTTGAATGTTTACTATGAATCATATTATTTTATTATTTATACGGTATGACATGAATGATAGAAAAGTACATTCCGAGCGGGTGCTGTTGAAACCAGCAGTTCACACATTACTGAAAATGTTTGCCACGCTGCCAGTAACAACTGCTACAAGTGAAAGGTCTTTTTCGACGTTAAGAAGACTAAAATCCTATTTCGAAATCCTGGCTACGCTACTGACTTCATAGCAGGACTGTAATCATCTGAAACAAGCCTATTCTTTGGCTGCACTGCTGCATTAATAAAATACTCGTTAAAGACATTTTAATAAATAACTTTCTCATGGATTTTAGAACTAACATTAGAGTTCAGATTTTAAAATGTTCCACGCTGCTTTACATATTTATTTTGTTATATGTCAATATAGGTTTCATTAGAAAAAATGTTTTCTCGCTTTATTTTATTTTTGTATAACCTTTTAGCAGCAATGTACTTGACTTTTGTATTTTATTTCATTTGGTATACCCATACTCTTTTTGGACTTGTCATACAACAAAACTACATAGTCTCGAAATTGCTTTAATTCAGGAATGAACCATTTTAACTTTGGTCTCAACTTTAACTTCCTTAATTCTACAGTGTTCGTTAAATGAAACTGTCAATAATGAAATAAAATAATTAAAAGCATCGTCAATGATGCAAAATAGAATTGGTTTAGACCACTCAATTTGAGCTAAATCATTTTAAAAGTTATCAGTAGAGGTAGGGGTCAGCGTTCTTATCTTTTTATGTGTTAGGCCTATATGTCTAGTATTGTTTTATATATTTAACTTTCTAAAACTAGACAACACCCCAGAATAATCGGACAAGCAAGGCTGTTCTACCTGGCAATTCCCATTTCCTTTACTAACATTAACTTAGTTACTATATTGTCTAAACAAGCATCACCCCTGCTGTTTTCTTTGTTCAACCAATATAAATTATGGAACATAATAAATCCTTTAAAGACTCAGTAGGCCTACTAGGCCTAAAACGTGTTCCGGAGACCATGATTGTTGCTCATTGACCACTCCTGACCTTAGGTCTCACTGTAATCATTGGAAAGAATGGTATGGATTTCACATGGATTTACAATTAACGGTAAATTTAATTTTAAGTAAATCGTTACCTGGTGAATTGAGTTGGGTTAATATTGTGAACTGTTACGAATTAATGGGGTGTGTAATAAAAGATATATATTAGTTATATTCAGTATTAGAGTTAGTATGTTTAGTGTAAAGATATTACTTTGCGTAAGACAGATGGAGGTAAACAAGGAAGCATAATAAGGAAGGATGAGCTTGACGGAAGTGTTTTTGTGTTGCACGTAAGAACAGTGTAGTTTGTCAACACGGAAGTTAGATGGGTTATATAAGCATAACCCTAATCTAGATTCGAGGCCAGTCTGTTAAAGTGTGGGGCCGGAAGCTAGGCCAGTTAGCTAGGGACGTTGGGCCGAGATTTGGATTGTGAAGCTAAGGGTCGGAAGCTGGATAGTACGAGTCAGGTCCTCACTACGAGAAGTCTACACGAGATTGAAGGACGAGACCGGTTCTGCAGTAAAACGAGATTTGAGTGAGTAAACAGAATACTTAGTCTATCGATATCACATTGAGTTTGGAGTCAAAAGTTTAACGGAAGTAAATTCAGTAGCTTTGTTTACCGAGTTCTTGTTTCAGTCTGTCCTACGAATTTAATATCTAGTAAAGGAAATGTATGTAGCATAAGTAAAGGCTAATGTATCAAATCATATGTACCTGTATAATTGCAAGGGCGTGCGAATAAAGCAATGTTAAAATAAGTATTACCTCTGAACGACTGGATGCATTATTATTGAACTGTTCCTAGACAAATTAGAGTTTGAACCCGGGAAAGTAAGAGAATTGTATCCTCAACCCTAATAGAACTATAGAAACTGAAATGTATATGTGAACGGAGAAACTTGCATTTTGACAACTAGGTACACTGTATTTAGAAACATGCACAAATTTCTTTCTTTGAATATACAGTAGAACCTCGCTAATTCAAAAACCTCTATAATTTGGAATAAAAACTCCGTTAATTCGAAGTATTTTCAACATCATTTATAGCCTCTAAAATTTGATTTTCGTTTTGCATGTGCCTCTACAATTCAAATTTTGTTGCTGTAATTCGAAGTCAATGTCTAAAATTCAAACAATAAGTGGAAAATATTAAGGTGGAAAAGGGCTTGTGTTTACAACTCATTTCACTTTAGACACTTGCTTTCCGGGATAGGCTGGGCTGGCTCAATAACCCCAGACGAAACTCCATTTGATTTTTGTTTTGGGTTACATTAAAAATGTTGTTTATGCTGAAAAGATCCTTGACATAAACCATTTACGGGAAAGAATCATCGCGGAGGTTGAGACAGTTACACCTGCTATGTTGGTGAATAACTGGTGAGAAGTGGAATATCACCTCGACATGTGCAGGGCAAAAAATGGATCCCACATTGAAGTTTACTAATGTTTAACAAAAACGTGAAGGTATTCTCTTTCAGTATATGTACTCAAAAATGTAGTCTTTCATTAATTTCAAAATAAATTTTATTCATAAAACTAGGGAATTCTTTTTCAAACACCCTGTACCCTGTATTAAAACGTGACCAACTGTGTTCTTTCTGAAATGGACCTTCAAACTCAGTATTAGTAATAATCAATCGCTTTAGGCATTCAATATTAAGCAATTTTGTAATAATGCACTATGCTTGTATTGACACAATATGCTCTATTCTTATCCACTATTATTTAAT
>JAGFPH010001023.1:73919-91487 GCA_018207615.1 Philaenus spumarius | reverse complement strand
ATGCAGCACATTGGTTCTGGCCCTTTGGATGGTGCGGATGCTCCTTTCTTTGCAAGAGCATCCGCCATCTTATTTCCTGGAATGCTGCGGTGTCCTGGCACCCATCTCAATTCCACCATATTTCATGTGGAAAGTCTGACTAGTGTTGAGAGGCACTCCTTCACCAGTTTGGATGTGACTTGTACTGAGTCCAGCGCTTTAAGTGCTGCTTGACTGTCAGAAAGTATTAGGGTATGTCTATTCCTGTATCCATTCGACAATCCTAAGTGGGCGCAAGCAGTGATTGCTAAGATTTCTACAGTGTACAGTACGTCCCAAGAATCGCACTGATGTCTGTCTTTGGTGAAGCACTGTATACGCCATAGCCAGAATTGCTGACCATCAAAGGCCCGTCTGTGTACCATACTAGAATCCCTTTGGCAGATCATGGTTTGATGTTTCCTTCCCAGTCTTCTCGTTTTCCGAGGGTTACTGTAAAGAACCGCCTCCTAACATCCCAATAAAACTGATGGTTGGGATAAACTCTTTTGGCCCGGTTTATTTTAGACAAAGATGCAAATCTCATACATTTGTATGTTATACGGTATAAATGTTTTATTTCTACATGTGATACTGCATTTAATACCCCGTCTCCGATATTAATTTGATTTAAAAATCGTCTGCGGCATAACATACCTGCTACATAATAGCCGCAACTTTGAAATGAGTAAAGGAAATTGGTTAGTTACAAACTATGGGTACAAAAATAGAGTTTTCATAAAACCAAGTACAATGCAAAATTTTAGCTGTGAATCATTCACAGTTGATAGGAAATTGAGCATTTTAGGCCATGCTTTAATGTAAAGTTGTTTCTTAGTTTTCACGTGTGGAATAAACTCTCGAGGTTTGAATTTTTTTGTCTAAACATTCTGCATAGTATCATAATGTATTTCTGATTAAATTACAGTAATATGTTTATTTTTTTATCTCTACCTTACAGATTCTGAATGAAATACCAGAATATGGCCGTCATTCAGGCGTCATGATGTGGCCAGGCAGTGATTATCAATATCAGGGAACAAAACCAAAGTATATCCAAGCGTACGATCAAAATATATCTTGGGAAAAAAGAGTGGACACTTTGATATCATGGTTTGTCAAAAAAAAAAACCCGATAAATTTAGGAATGCTGTATTTTGAGGAGCCGGACTACATTATGCACACATTCGGTCCCGACTCTCCGAAATTGAATACACAGTTGGTAAAGGTCAACGATATAGTGAAATATCTGATGAATAAAATTGAAGAAAATGAGCTGTCAAGGAAACTGAACGTGGTAATGCTGAGTGATCATGGAGCCCAAGCGGTTCCACATACACATATAATTGATTTAAATAAATACTTGAGCAATACTACATATTCTGTGTATGGGATATCGCCTAACCTTCAAATATATCCAAAACCAGGTAAGCTGAAAATATGTTTTTTCCCATTTATTTTACTTTTTTTTCTTTTCTTTTTTCTTTTTTTTTTCTTTTTTTTTGGTGTTTAACGTCCTACTGTTTTGCACTTAAGGCTAATGAAGACGGGACCTACAGTTTTACGTGGAATCCGAACCACAGCCAACAATGTCTGTTAAGAAACCATTTAGAAAATTATTCGGGGTCAATGGGAATTGAACCCGGAACCTTTTCATTGGTGGTTGCCATGACGATTGATAAAGCAATGACGCTTTAACAACCACGGCCACCGTGGCCCATTTATTTTACTTATACGATAAGTGCAAACATATGAAACTTGCCTAAACTTGTGTGCGAGTATGAATCTCTTAATATGTAAACAGCCATAATAAACTAATAACGTACATCGTTAAATGTATTACTCTAAAAATGTGTCGGTCTGATGACCTCTACCTCTGTACAGTATGGTAGAGTTTAAATCCAGCGAAGCGAGTTTGTCCGACGCGAGCGAAGAGAAGCAGTCTATAATCTGAAGCGCAAGGTCGATGTGCAAACTCGCCCAGGTGCAAACACATTCGACTAATATATTTCGTACACGCAGCCAGCTATTAAGCACCTTCGTGAGTTGAAAAGGGTTACTACCTTAAGTCAATAAGTATTAATTGAAGTAATTTCCTACAAGCTATAAACCTAAAATTATGTAATATTATTTTTAAGGGATACACGAAACTATTTGATTACTTAAGTCAAAGGGATGAAATGGAATAACTACCCTTAAAATTAAATATTCTGTATTCTCAAAAACTACTCAACTAATTGCAAAAAATTTCACAATTTACACATATAAGTACTATTATTTTTTAGAGAATATGGTCACTACAAACAAGTAGGTTTAAATGGGGTAGCCAAGGCCGTAGCCAGGGGGGTTAGGGGGTCAAACCCCCCCCCCCCCCGAAATCCCAAAATTTAGTAGTAAAAATTAATACTAGGTTTAAAAAGTGCAAATTAAATTATAAAATAGACAACATAACTGAGGATCCAGCAACATAATTTACATCATTGTGCATTGCATGCATATTGATATTTAGATTTACTTGATTAAACTACAACGTGCAATACACATGGATGCAGTAGGTTACAGCCTTACTCTCTTGTGAGCTTGATCTTATCTATTAAATAAGAAAACTTTGAAGGTTTAATAAAAATACTTTACTCTAACAAAACACGCAATGCATTGCATATTGAAAATTCTCCCAATACGGGGTTGGCGTGCAATGCACTGTGCATCGGCCTCTTCTCATAGTGTTCAGTGTCAAGCTCACATGTGCGTCCTTAGCAGTGAACGTGTTAAAAGGGTTTAAATTCAAATCCCCGGTCCTGACCTGACCCCCCCCCCCCCCCAAGTGTCCCTGGCTTCGGCCTTGGTAGCTACCCTATACAATAAAAATAAATTTCAATAAATTCCTACCAACGATGAAACTAAAATTATTTAATATTATTCTTAATTGATATAAAAAAACACTTGCAATTCCATTACGCAAGTCCAAGGGATGAAATTGTATTACGTCTCTTTGCAAAACGTCAAAAACAAATCCAGATGTAAAATAGAACGGAAACAGATATTAGAAAAAAATAGATTATGGACTAGAAACTTTAATTCCATAGTACAAAATGGTTTTTAAAATTTTTATTAAAAATATAACTTTTAAGTGTGATGGGTCTCCACTGCTGGTACATAGGGCAGTAGCTTCTATACTTTACGCTTGATGAAGGATGTTTCGGGCGTTGAAGTGCAGGCAGCATAACTCCCCACAAATATCACAAAACACTTGTATAAAACAACTAGTGGACCCAGCAATGCTTCACTATTGCTTGATTTAATCTAAAGGGTAGCAAAGTTATTCCATTACATTGACTTAAGTAATCAAATTGCAAAATGGTTTTCATGCCACTTAAGAATATACTACACAAATTTAGATTTATAGTTTGTAAACCTTTATAGATAATACAGTAAACCTTTTGTTTGCTTTTACCTAATCTAAAAAAAACTGATAGTTGTGAATAATTGTAAAAAAACTGATTCTAAATTAGCCCAAAAGGTTGCAAATAAACATGTTTTGGTTCATTGTAGGCCTGACCTAAATTTATGTTCAGTTTTTGATCCAACTCAGCTGTTTTATATATATTATGTAACAACCAATGTTTGAATTGAATTAAAATATAGTAAGCATTTTTAGTTGATTTTTGTTTTTGTTTGCTTTAAGTTGGTCCGTAGAAGCAAATCACATTGCAAAAAGTAAAAGTATTTGATAGGATATATAGGTACCTTATTGTATTTATATAACACTAGGGAAAATAGTATACAAA
Organism: Philaenus spumarius; assembly: GCA_018207615.1. NCBI lineage: Eukaryota > Metazoa > Arthropoda > Insecta > Hemiptera > Aphrophoridae > Philaenus > Philaenus spumarius. Next base: position 87,681 of record JAGFPH010001023.1, on the reverse strand, counting down.
TAAGTTTTTATTTATTCACATTGGTTTATTACTTGCATATAGAATATAAACAATCTAGCTGACAGCTATCATGTTAGTTAAACAGATTGTTAATAGATGGCACCTTTCATTAGGAACCATATAAGAAGTATAATATAGAAGTGTTTTAATCAATTTTTGTAATGAAAACATGAATTTTAAGCTATTTGTCTGTTTTTCGTCAATAGCGGGGAACATAAGCTTTAAAATGATGCTTGAATAATTAATTTTGATGAAGAATTAAGGGAGAAATCGCTTAGCAACAAAATAACACCTTTGAGAAATCTATACTAATATTATAAAGAGGTAAAGTTTGTTTGTTTGTTGTTTGTTTGTTTGTTTGTTTGTATGTAGGGGGTAATCTCTGGCGCTACTGAACCGATTGAAAAAATAGTATTACTAATAAAAAGCTACACTATCCCTGAGTAACATAGGCTATAATTCATTTCGGTAAAAACCTTTTTTTATTTTAATATTTGTAAATTTAGTCGGAAAAATCTTAGGTTAGGCCTGGAATGATAAACCAACACATGTATTTACATTTATTACCATAGCAACCAATTGAATAAAATAACAGATAATATAAATGTTTGCTTCAATATTTCTATTAACAGCTGATTTCAAAATTTGAAGCATTATTTTTGTATTTCTAGCTTTTAGGTTAGGGTTTTAAAGTGTAGACCTGAGCTTTGCTGGTTCTTTTAACTATTATTAACTGCTGTTATAAAAATATATAAGAAATAATTAGGTTTGAACATTTAACATTATTTACCATCTTAGTTTTGAGGTTATTATTAATACTACAACTTTATTATAAATAAAACATAACATATGTTTTTAGAAGTTTCTGGGGGGTTGGTGTGCGAAGCACGCAGGGGTCTCCCCTAGTAATATATAAGGATAGATTACAAACATCCAAACAATGCAGACAGTTTTTATTAAAATTGGGATATTTGATTGTAAAAGAAACTTTTGTATGTTCTGCACTTTCCACTTACAACACTCATTCTACTATGTTATGCTTACTTCGTAGTGTTTCTAAAGAAGTTGATTAGTATTCATTAACACTAAATTATTAACTCCTTCTCAACTCTGTCATGACGTATTACATTACAATAACAATGCAATCTTTGCACCTTCAGCGAAATAGTTCTTTGTTAGTTTCTTAATCTTGCGGAAAAGAATGAGAACCATCAATCACAATCCGTATGACAACCATCAATCACAATCTTTGTGTTGACATCAACGACTGTTCACTGTTGTGGATCAATTAAGAAGTTTTTATTTGACTTATGTTTTTTATACTTACCGTGTTCGGATTAAATTTTATTTTAAATGCTACAGTTAATTTCTGTAGTAGGGATAAAGAAATGAAAATTAAGATTGACAAATTTATATAGCATACTCCTGTGCTTATTTTCCATTAGAATTAAAAATTATTCGACCATGCAGCTGAACTGCTGACGTGAGTTGAGCAAATTTCCAAAATTAAGTTTATATGATTTATGGTTTCAACCAACAATTTGGTAAATTGATCTACTCTCAAAAGCGCTGAATAGCTGTCTGTGTATACAAAATATATTAGTAGGATTTGTTTGCACCTAAACCTCCAGCTTCGACTCGCAGGCCCCTTCGTTCTACTCGCAGCGGAAAAACTTGCTTTGAGAGTTTACACCTCGACTTTGCAGCATCGGTTTATGGACCGCTTCGCATCGCTCGCAAACTTGCGGCCTCGGATGAGAAGATGCTCCTCAGTAAAATTCCCCACATGGATTTAAACTACGCACTTTTACGGTATTTTATGTTTGGATCGATTTTGGGGAAACCAAGCGAGCTATAAGGTCGTGTAAAAAAAAAACAAAATATGCAGAGCAATATCCTACATTTATGTTTTTAGATTAAACCCCAAAAACCTTTCATTCTGGTAAGAAAAATCTCAAGAACCGTTTCTTTCGGTCAAAAAACGTGCTTCCAGTTGTTGGATTTTTTTGGCTAACAAACTCGTCCGAGTGACTTGCACAATCATCGTGTGTACCAAATTTGAACCCAATCGGACTTGTAATACGGCTGTTAACGTGCGAACACGTATATACGTGTATATATATTTATATATATATATATAAACTTTTATTGTCACTCCAAAACGAATCTTCAATCCAAACCGTCACTTTCTAACCACTTTGTTACTTCTTCTGAAGACAAATCCGCACGGTTTGATAGATGATTACACAACTGCACGGTTCCATCAACTGTAACAGCCTCGATTTCCTCAGATCCTTTAACTTATGGTTAGGGCCATAGTTTATTCCATCAATTTTTTACTTTTGAGCCCCCCCTTTAGGTTCAGCCTGCCCACACTCCTTTAGGCCAAGTTGAAATGGGCCGTAAATCCCACCTTTTTCTGATGTCCTACCGTACTGACGGTTAACAGAAACTGTCGGATAAACGAGTTACGGTTAATCAAAGTTTTACTGTAGGCCTATAACTCTAAATAAAACATGTTTTACCACTTTAATACTTTTATTATTTTTGTAGATTCAGTATTAAATCTACTATCTGAATTTGTGAATACAATTTACAGGAATGTTTTATAATGTCTGGAAATATTTGTAAGAAAATACTTATACATAATTTGTTCGTAGGTGAATATGATAACGTTTTAAACACATTGAGGGAGGCATCTAGGATTGAAAGCTTCAGGGTGTTCGCAAAGGAAGAGATATACCATAAATGGCATTATAAAAACAATCGTCGATGTCCTCCGATACTCGTGGTTGCCAATGTGAGTTATGTATTCCACGATCAGTTTAAATATGATAATAAATTGCGTTTACAGCATGGAACAGATGGTAAGTAATAAATCCTGATGTTATTATTAAATTATTACTTTGGGAAAAGTTGATTATGGTTTTAAAATTACATAGATACAGGGATTATTTTAATAGCACATGATTTTGCTGAAGCGTTGAGTAATATAAGTATAAGTTTCACATATACTTTTATAGGAGTAATGTTGGCGAGAGAATGAAATGGCCAGAAGTGACATTTTAAGATTCCATGCATTACAACTTGTGTATTGTCCGACATTAAATGGAGAACTAGCTTGGTGCAGTGCGTTAGGATTTATTCTAGAGCCACTCAATGTAATTGTGAAAGCTATTTGTTCGATTGTCATAGTTTTTCCACAAACGCTGTTTTCGACACCTTTAAAGTACTGAGTTAAATCCTCGCAAATAAAATATTTTAAATTTGCAATACAATTTTTATAGAATTTGGACGTTAAATTTATTGCGTACTTTAAAATGTTTTGGGATAAGACTAACAAATTAATTAAAACATTTTTAATTAGCACAATTGTTCCGGTCAAGCTTCGTCTGTTTTAAAATTATAAATATTTTAATTTTAAAAGACAAATTAATATCAACATGTTAGCCCACGGAATGGAGAATTTGATCAATTAATTGACTAGGTACAATACCTGCTTTTTTTGTCTTGTTTACAATCCTAAAATCACTTGGTGATAGACGGCAAAAACAAAAAATGAACACCTATTAAACGATAAGGTTTCTTGGCGAATATTGTGTTTGACACGTTGATCAAATTGCAGGATTATGACGCTTCTCAACCCAATAGTGATAAGAACTTGGTCGTAAGGGAAGGGATAGATTCCAAACCTCGCCACGGCAGTCGCATTAAACGTTTTACCGTGTCATTGTGACTAGGCCTAATCCATGTTTTTAAAGTTTTTTTTAAAGTGTTTCTTAATTTCGTGATTTTTGTTTTGTGTGATGACTTCATAATGTAATTGTTAACCTGATGAAGGAATTTATTTTATGTAACGAATGTAAAGAAAACAAGTGAAGCTAAAATATACCACCAACCTTAACCATCTACATAGTACATCTCAGAAAAAAAAACTAAGAAGTCAAAAAACACAATAATACAAACACAGAAAAGCACAAACACACACCTGAAGACAAACCAAGTGTTTACAGACCGGAGTCAGACAAACAACTGGCTAGGTGCCGAGGTAGTGTGGCCTATTGTTCATGAAGTTGAGTTTCCTAGCTTTCCAATGAGGTAAGACCCCATGGGGAGAATCAACATGTAAAAGTTCAGCTTATTTTTTAGTACTAAAATAATGTAATTTTAGTTATTTTTTTTCTCAGTTTCAGCTCTGAGATGTACTATGTATATGGTTAAGGTTAGTGGTATATTTTAGTTTTACTTGTTTTCTTTACATAGGCCTAGATCTCTGGGTTTATTTTGCCTTAGTTGCTAGTCACTTGAAAACGGGAGTTGATTTATATTCCTGAAACGTTGCGTATTGATTTTTAACCACACAAATGATGACGAATGTCCGAATAACTAATAATAAAAAAGTTCTCTGTTTGTCCTGACATGTATGTTTGTTGTTGTGATGTTTGTTTGAGTTTATTCAATACTGGGATACATTCTTGAGCTTTGACAAAAAGAACTAGTTGAAAGAACTATGAACCTAGAATGCTTGGTATTTTTACTGTGTTCCCCGCACGGGGGGTGCAGACTAACTGCACCTACTAAGAGGGTTTTGGCGACCCTCGCGGTTCCCGAGTCTAACAACGCCCAACACATTAAACACTTACAAAACATCCATCCAATCACATAAACACACACATTAAACAATACAACATTCCAATTCTCACCTTCTTTTAGGAATTTTGACTGTGCAGAGCCATTGCGCGTTGGGAGTGCTGAACCTGCCAGAGTCTTGACAACCTCTGGTTTGGTAAGGCTGATGTGAGCTTGCTCTGCCGAGACGTATGCGTGGTTTCTGTTCTGGGGCCAGCCACTTCGGTTCTTGGTCAGGAAGTGTTCGCGGTGTTGAAGAAAGTCGGATTCTTCCTCACAGTAGTTTCGGGTTCCAGACTGATGTCCATCCAGACTGGCAAAAGAGTGCTCGGGATCCTCACGGAACTGGGGGTTCAGAAGTGATCGCAATGTGATCTGATGGGCAAGCCCTTACCGAGTTCGCCCGATTCCGCCTAACACGATGCGCTGGACAAAAAAAACACATGGTAAAAAACCCGTCAAAGATTTAGGAACAAAGAGACATCATTCAGATTCGTCTGATGAGTCTGTTAACAAAGAATTGTTTAAAAAGACAAAGGAGAAGGCTGCTCAACAACCATCTGAGTTGCCAGCTTCCAAATTTTTAGTTTTTTCAAACGCGGAAAAAGATTCTGACCTATCAAAGGTATATCACCCTTTGTAATCAACAAGGCAATTACTGGAACAGCGGGCCCTGTACTTTCCATTAGGAAATTACAGAATGGCACAATTTTAGTTGAAACTAACAGCGGGAAACAAAGTTTGTCGCTGTTAAAGATGACTTCCTTCTATGATAAAGTCAAGGTATCTATAGAACCTCACAGATCCTTGAACTATTGTACCAATCTTACAAAAAGAATAATTAAGAGAACGGAAGCAATACTGGGCCACATAGATTGGTACTGTTCAAAACTTACCTTTAAAAATTTAAATATCACCAAACGTATGAATGTTTCAGCTGATTACTCACAAATCACTAGACACCTAGAGGTTAACTCAATAAACCATAGAACTAGGTTCAATTTCAGGTTTATTAACCAAAGTTAAGTAAAAAAAAAGTTTATATGCCCTTAAATAAAAAAAAGAAATTATTTATACGCCCTTAGTACAACAAAAACTTTATATTAAAACAATACATATATATTTAATTAAATTGAATTTTAAAAGCCCTCCCCAAAAATCAAAAACCCTCCCCATTAATAAAGATTACAGAATTTATACAAAAGGTTAGACAAAATTACAAAAATAACATGAAATACCATGGATTTGCTTAAGAATAAAATATATGTCGTTGGACATCTCTAAAGCTAAGTATAAATAGTTGAATAGATAAACAAAAAATTAATTATGAGACGTCTCTCTATAAAAAAAAAGGTATATGAATTTCTAATATACAGCCCTTAGGGCTAAGGTCCGAAATGTGCTATAGCTTACACCTCCCAATGTTATTAAATACAAAACATGTCCTATATACTATTCATTTACAAATAAAACACAAATACAAATACAAATTCAGCCTATTCAAAATTCATTTAAAAAGAAAAAAAAGGTCCACTGCAGATTATTGGTAGTTATAAAACATTTTAGTTTGTAGTTAAAGCACTGTAGTTACAAAATATTTTAGTTTATGGTTGAATCACTGTAGTTACAAAATATTTTGGTTTATAGTTAACTTCTTGTGGAAAGGTTGGCCTTTTCAGCAAAGAGTAAGCTGTTGCTGGACTTATGACATGATACCAGAATTAATGTCCTGAAGTTGGACCAGTGTAAAACTGCATCAAACAAATAACAATCCTTTTTAGAATGCTTGCAGGCAATTAAACAAGCATAGTACAAATAGTTTCTCTTTTAAGTTAGCCTTTATAATATTGGTAGCACAAGGTGACAAATAGCTACTTTAAAAGATTGCAAGTGTTACTACAAGACTTATCATGTTGCATAAGAATGTTTCTACATGTTAACCAAACCACATGGTAACATAAAAATGTTCTTGTTCAGTAACATAAAATATATCAAAGATATAATATGCACATAGCTCTTTTAAAAGTTTTCAAGATTTTAGCTACACTGATTTAAATTAGTACAGAAAATAACTGTATAAGCTAATCCTTTGTTCAAAATAGGCTAAGATATGCCAAAAGCATAACATAGCATAACATTTAAAGTTTTTAGGCTGTAAAGTTAGAGTTTAAGGATAGGCTGTAGTAAAATGAAATACATAGGTTTTAAATTAAACTAAATGAGTTTGAAAAGTTATTTATAAAGCAAAAGGTGGAACTAACTTTATAAAGTTTTACAAGACTATATTTCATAATTAACAATGTAAAGCTAAAACATTCTTACCTGGTGTTCTCAATTAAGGGCTTATAAAGAAAGCATAATGATTAGTCACGCACATAACTGAAACTTCCGACTAAATTAAAACAAAGCTACGGCATTGCTAAGCTGTTAGCAGCGGTTATAAATCAGACATGATGGAGAGACTCGTGGCAGGTCAATGATGACTTTCTAGAAAGATCTATCGATAGGCCAAGGTTAACGGTCAAGAATAAATCAGCTGTTTAGATTTCAGATTTAGGCCTTGCATAAGCGACCTCTGCATATAGGCACGCATGCTAAGAAACTGATACCGTACAGAGTCGGTACCTAGTGGAGAAAGGAGTAACTACTTGGAAAGGTCGGTAAGGGTAAATTCAGAAAGGTTGTAAACTGTCGGAAAGACGCTACACCTCTCCCCCCCCGAAACGACTGCGTCGGAAAAAAATTTTTTGTCAGAAGGACAAGACTACAAAAAAAAATTTTGAATGAACCAAGCCAAAGCAAGTCAACTCAAAACAACCTAATCAACTCGAAAGAAATTTGCTTAACTACATGAGAAACACATACAAACAAACTTACAACTAACCATAAATAACCAACTGGTCAATATACCTCCACCGAAATATACAACACTCAAAGAAACAAGAACAAAAATTACTTAACTATGAGTGGACTCGCTGTGTCCTTAAAGTAGAATAAGGTGCTCGAAAGCAAACTTATTGTTTGTCGTATCTCTAGGATCGGAAGGTGATCAGTTTTCGGATCTTGCAAGATAGACTAAATGATGCATGACATGTCATGTCTAACGACAATATTTATTTGAAGGATTCCGGCGCCGGGAAATATATGTCATGTCAAGGATACATAATAACCATTGAGATGGCCAATCTCCTGGTTTAAAGTCGAGTCCGGTTACACTTGTTTATCAAGTGATGATGTGTAAAACTACACAGCAACAAAACACAATATAATACCTATAATAGGTTCAGGTGGGGTAAACGCACTTAGCGCAGCTAGCTGAAACGGGGTAGCGATTTGAAAAGTGATTAATGGGGTCTGTAGGTACTAGGTGAGGCTTCAGTTGTTCAACATGGGCCTTTTTGACGAAATTTCGGGAATGCTGAAAGGATAGGGCAACTGTAACTGGGGTTAGAAAATCGATGATACGAAAGGGTCCTGACCACCTGGGCATCAGCTTGGCGGCCCTCTTATCTATTGCGGAGCTCAGATTGTGCGTCTTACACCACACTAGATCGCCAATCTTGAATTGATGAGGTCTACGGTTCTTATTGTAGACGCGCTCAGACTTTTGATGGGCTCGCAGAATGTTGTTTTTGGCATTACGCCAGATTTGATGAGGGTTGGAATTGTCCCTGGGAAGTAGGTCGTCGATATTCCAGGTTAAGCTGAGCGGGGTGTTGGGCATGAAGTTAAACAAGATTTTAAAGGGAGAAGTTTTTAAGGTCTCGTGGGTTGCGAAATTAAAGGCTAACTGTAGCCATGATAAGGATTTGTCCCAAGAAGTTTGGTTGTTGGAATGATAGGCAGTTAAGGCGGCTTTAAGATTTCTGTTCAGACGTTCCGCATTGTTCGGTTGGGGATGGTAAGGTGACAAGGTTGCGTGCTTGATACCACGAGTGAAGCAGTAGTTGCGGAACGAATTCGATGTGAAACAGGTAGCGTTGTCAGAGATCAAGATCTTAGGAAAACCAAAATGCTGGAAAATGTTTTGGCTTAAGGCCTTGATGGTGTTGAAAGAGGTGGCGTCTCTGACAGGGCAAAGCCAGGTGAATTTAGAGAACTGGTCCACAGCGACCAGTATCATGGTGTTGCCTTGTGCTGTTCGTGGTAGTTTACCAACATAGTCTATGTGGATTTTCTCCATAGGACGGGTTGGGACAATCGATGACAAATAGCCTAGTTTGCTATTTTGAGCGGGCTTGCTCACTGCACATGTTGCGCAACTTCTAACCTTCTGGGTGACATCCTTTACGAGTGAAGGCCAGAAGAAAAACTCACTCACTTTAAATTTGGTCTTGGAAATACCTAAATGACCTCCTACTGGGGAGTCGTGATAATAATTTATGATTAGGTCCACTAGTGATCTGGGTACGCAAACTTTGATAGGGATACCTTTATGATTCTTAAGGCAAAGGGTCCCTTTATTTAGACAATAACGACTAGAAGATGCACCAGCTTCTAGATCTGAAATAATGGGACTCAAAATGTCATCAGCACGCTGTTGAGCGCTAATGTCCTGGAAGGCTAAAGGGAAATTAGTTAAAAGGCTATTGCAGACTATGGTGTTCTCAGAAGGAGACGGTTGTTCTGGTTGCTTTTCTAGCTCAAACATCCTAGAAAGTGAATCTGCGATTACATTTTGGGTGCCCCTAATATGTGCCACTTGGAATTTCAAAGAAGTTAATTTGGCTATCCACCGTCCCATTTTGCCTAATTGTCTGGGACGGGCAAGTAGCCATGAAAGGGCCTGGTTATCTGTTTCTAAGAGAAACTCGCGATGCTCGAGGTACTGTCTAAATTTCTCTACTCCAAAGATTACGGCCAGACATTCTGACTCATACACAGAAGAGGCTTTTCTTTCCGCAGGTGTTAAGGTGCGGGAAGCATAGGCAATAGGTTGACGAGAACCGTCAATTTCCTGGAGTAGGACTGCTCCTAAAGCGCACGAACTCGCGTCCGTTTGAAGGACAAAAGGTTTGTCGAAATTAGCCATACGAAGTACGGGAGGTTGCGCAATGGCATTACGCAGATATTCGAAAGCAAGTTGTTGCTCAGTGTTCCAAACGAACTTTTGCCCTTTCCGCCGGAGCAGATTCAGAGGAGCGGCGTGTTCAGCGAAGTTTGGGATAAACTTAGAAAAAAAATTGACCATACCAATAAAGCGTGACACAGCTTTTGGATTGGTGGGTTGAGGAAAGGTTCTGATGGCCTTGGTTCTTTCTGGGTCAATTTGCACGCCTCTAGCAGAAACTAAATGTCCAAGGAAACTTATCTCTCTTACTGCAAAACGAACCTTATCGGGATTAACCGTAAGTTTCGCTCTTCGCAAGCGAGATAGGACTTCACGCAGATGTTTGATGTGCTCATCCCAAGTCTCAGAATAGATGACTAAATCATCAAGGTAATTGAAAACGAATTTAAATTTGATGTCTGAGAAAACTTGGTCTAGAAGTCGAGTTAGAACTTGAGCACCAGTACAGAGTCCAAATGGGACTCGTGTAAACTGGTAGAGCATCCAAGGGGTACAAAAACTGGTGAGATGTTTAGAACTCTCTGTGAGTGGAATCTGATGGTAGGCTGAATTGAAGTCAAACACAGTGAAAAACTTGGCTCCCACAAACCAATTGAAGCACTGGTGCAGATTAGGAAGGGGTACGGCTTCGATTACGATATGTTGGTTGAGTTTTCGATAATCGATGACCATGCGGGGTTTCTTTTCAGGATGCTGAACAAGAAACGCTGGAGAAGAATAATTGGAAATGCTTTTCTCTACTACTCCTTTTTCAACGAGGTCCTTGATGTGCTCCCTCAAAAATTGCATTTTCGGAGGGGCCAATTGATAGGGCTGGCTTTTCACCGTTATATTGTCTTTCAGCACTATTTCATATTTAATTAGGTCGGTGAGTCCTAATTCAGTAGTAAGGACATCAGGGAAATTTTCTATAAGTCCTGAGATCTCCTTTTGACATTTGTCATCAAGGTGACTCAGTGGATTTTCGGTGACCTGAGTAGCAGAGGATAAAGTAACTGTAGGAGGTAACCTTTTTTTGAAAATTTACTAATTGAAAGGGTTTAGCCTTATAAAATTTAAAAGAGAAGGTGCCTTGGAAAAGATCTAAAATGAGTCGACTTTTTAGAAAGAAATCGGACCCTAGGATGAGAGGACACGACAGCTGAGGCGCCACTAAAATTTCAAAATTCCAGCTACAGTGCTGTATTTTAATATGGACTTTACATGCTAGATTGATCCCTAGTTTTTCTCCATTTGCGGTGAGGCACTCCGATTTTACCTCTTGAATTTCTTTAACTACATTTAAAGATTTTAAATGTTCAAACAGATCAGAAGACATGATGCTTCTGACTGAGCCAGAGTCTAACAAGGCGTTAGTCTTAAAATTTTTAAAATTCACTTCAACAAGAGGTAGAATCTTGTTGCTCAAACCTTTAGATTTTAAAGACTTATATGTTTTTCTCGTGAGAGAATTATTAGCTAAGGGAGAAAAACTATTGATCTTATTTTTGCATTTTTTGAAAGAAGGGCACTCCCAGTTATAGTGACCAGTTGTTTTACAGTTGAGGCACGTGGGCCTTAAGTAAAAGGGTGCAACTAATCCCTGTTTAGAATTTGAAAAGAGACAAGATTTAGTGGGTTTTGAGAGGTTACTCTCATGTTTAGAAAATAACTTTGACCTATTCTGATCATATACTACCCCAGGTTTAGCATGAAAGAGAGCAGATTTATTTAAAAGAGGTGTCTTACGTGGTAAGGTTTTATTTAAGTATGCAGGTTTAAAAAAAGATTGATAGAATTTAATGTGGCTATAGTCGTTTCTTACGGTAGGAGCTTTGATTGTAGAAACGACTAATTTTCGCCCCTTGAACCTTTTTTTTGGATGTGGAGAAATGTTGTGTTGAGTGTGTTGTCGTTGATTGGGATACTGCCTACACTGTGGGCTTGTGTGACCTCTTCGGCCACAATTATAACAAATAACGGGTGACCTTATGGGTCTAACTTCGGGTTCCGACTTAGAGAAGCTTTTTTGGGTAGACAATCTTTCCCTATCCGTATATAAAGTATTATTGACTTGGGCACAGATGGTGTCCAAGTCATTAAAGTTTACAGGCTTTTTAGCGAAAACCAGACAGCTTCGCACCTCCGGCGAGAGAGCATCCACAATAACCTGGGTGATTTCGGCTTCATTTTTATTGACAAGAAGCACCTGCGCTGCTTCCTTAATGTCGGAGACAAAATGGTGCAGGGTCTCTCCCAAACCTTGAGGTCTAAAGAAGAGATCCTGCTCTAAAGTGTTCCGACGTTTAGCAGGAATAAAACTGTCTAGAGCTTCTCTGTGGAAGGCGCGAAACGTCGTGTGCTTACACAAGCAGGAGCTTAACGGGTCCTTCGCGTAGGGCATAAGAATACTTAAAATGTTTCTTTTAATGTCCGGATAAATTTTACATAACGATAAAGCAATTTTGATAAATTTAATTAGCTTCTCCAAGTCGAAGCCGTCTGTTATGGGCAAGGTTGCTATTAACTTTTCAGCCGGATGGCTGAGTTTTCCATAAACTATTTCAGGAGTGGAATTCTTCTGTGCTAAAATGACGGGAGCAGGTACAAAGCCTGAATGTAGCAAATTTCTTTCGGTTGACGGTTGAGTTAAAGTCGGAATGGTGGGAACTGTGGCCACGTTGATTTGGTGCGGCGCTGCGGACTGCGTAGAAACTGTCGAGACATTTAAAATATCTGCAGAGAGCGATTGAAAATTTAATTTAAGCATTTGCAGAGCTGCCAACATACGATTACACTCAGCATTGTGTTCAGTGGCATGTAAATTTAGATTATCTATACCGGTGGTTAATAAGCTCAGCCTAGCTTCAAACAGTTCGAGCCTTGCATTGAAACGAACTAATTCTAAATTTTGAGTGGGGTTTAAATCTGCAAATTTATCATGTAAATCGTCAAGCGATTCTTGAGCAAGGTCTAACTGCTCCTCAACATTATCTACAGTAATTTTGTTTGCACAAGGCTCAGAACCCGCCTGAAGTAGGCCTCGCAAACTAGGCCGCATTGTCCTTACAGTGCCTACACCGCCTCCTCGCACCATTACCTCAAAACAAAGTTCTGGCTTCCTAAGATAATCAATTATCTGGTGTAAGTCTGACATGTTTATTAAATTTAATGAAAAGAAAGCCAGGTGATAATTTGGAAAAGAAGACGAGAAAAAAAAAAACTATGTGTATATAAAATAATAAAAAAAAAGAGTATTAAGACAGATACAAACAGAGAGAAATTTTGTAAATTTTTTTGAATTTTTGTAAAGTTTTTATCTATTTTTGGATTTTATGAATTTTATTTATTTTTTTTTGGATTGTATAGTTTTTTGTAATTTTTTGTTTTTTTTTTGTCTCTGCTTGGATATATCTTAAATCGTATAAAAAAGAAAAACAAAAAATTTTAAAGTTTCATCAAAAAAAAATATAGGTTTATGAAATATGTCGTAGTACGAGAAAGGTGCGACGAATGAAGGAAAAGTCGATAGGAAACAAGAAACAAGGACCATTGAGTTACCACCAAGCAAAATTTTAAACTAGATAAACAAACTATAATCACAGAGTGTGACTATAAAAAAAAATTTTAAATTTAGGCCTATCTGACAACTGAACAGCTTAACAAAAATTTAAAAGGAAAGTAACCACGCGAACTGGTACCAGAAAACAGTTAGCGTGTGTAAAATTAATTAGAAAGTAACCACGCTCAAAGCTAACAGAAAACATGCTTTGAGTGTGTAATATTAATTGGAAGGAAACCACGCAATCTGCTACAAGAAAACATGTACCAATCTTACAAAAAGAATAATTAAGAGAACGGAAGCAATACTGGGCCACATAGATTGGTACTGTTCAAAACTTACCTTTAAAAATTTAAATATCACCAAACGTATGAATGTTTCAGCTGATTACTCACAAATCACTAGACACCTAGAGGTTATCTCAATAAACCATAGAACTAGGTTCAATTTCAGGTTTATTAACCAAAGTTAAGTAAAAAAAAGTTTATATGCCCTTAAATAAAAAAAAGAAATTATTTATA
>JAGFPH010001023.1:60878-73519 GCA_018207615.1 Philaenus spumarius | reverse complement strand
CATTCTGACTCATACGCAGAAGAGGCTTTTCTTTCCGCAGGTGTTAAGGTGCGGGAAGCATAGGCAATAGGTTGACGAGAACCGTCAATTTCCTGGAGTAGGACTGCTCCTAAAGCGCACGAACTCGCGTCCGTTTGAAGGACAAAAGGTTTGTCGAAATTAGCCATACGAAGTACGGGAGGTTGCGCAATGGCATTACGCAGATATTCGAAAGCAAGTTGTTGCTCAGTGTTCCAAACGAACTTTTGCCCTTTCCGCCGGAGCAGATTCAGAGGAGCGGCGTGTTCAGCGAAGTTTGGGATAAACTTAGAAAAAAAATTGACCATACCAATAAAGCGTGACACAGCTTTTGGATTGGTGGGTTGAGGAAAGGTTCTGATGGCCTTGGTTCTTTCTGGGTCAATTTGCACGCCTCTAGCAGAAACTAAATGTCCAAGGAAACTTATCTCTCTTACTGCAAAACGAACCTTATCGGGATTAACCGTAAGTTTCGCTCTTCGCAAGCGAGATAGGACTTCACGCAGATGTTTGATGTGCTCATCCCAAGTCTCAGAATAGATGACTAAATCATCAAGGTAATTGAAAACGAATTTAAATTTGATGTCTGAGAAAACTTGGTCTAGAAGTCGAGTTAGAACTTGAGCGCCAGTACAGAGTCCAAATGGGACTCGTGTAAACTGGTAGAGCATCCAAGGGGTACAAAAACTGGTGAGATGTTTAGAACTCTCTGTGAGTGGAATCTGATGGTAGGCTGAATTGAAGTCAAACACAGTGAAAAACTTGGCTCCCACAAACCAATTGAAGCACTGGTGCAGATTAGGAAGGGGTACGGCTTCGATTACGATATGTTGGTTGAGTTTTCGATAATCGATGACCATGCGGGGTTTCTTTTCAGGATGCTGAACAAGAAACGCTGGAGAAGAATAATTGGAAATGCTTTTCTCTACTACTCCTTTTTCAACGAGGTCCTTGATGTGCTCCCTCAAAAATTGCATTTTCGGAGGGGCCAATTGATAGGGCTGGCTTTTCACCGTTATATTATCTTTCAGCACTATTTCATATTTAATTAGGTCGGTGAGTCCTAATTCAGTAGTAAGGACATCAGGGAAATTTTCTATGAGTCCTGAGATCTCCTTTTGACATTTGTCATCAAGGTGACTCAGTGGATTTTCGGTGACCTGAGTAGCAGAGGATAAAGTAACTGTAGGAGGTAACCTTTTTTGAAAATTTACTAATTGAAAGGGTTTAGCCTTATAAAATTTAAAAGAGAAGGTGCCTTGGAAAAGATCTAAAATGAGTCGACTTTTTAGAAAGAAATCGGACCCTAGGATGAGAGGACACGACAGCTGAGGCGCCACTAAAATTTCAAAATTCCAGCTACAGTGCTGTATTTTAATATGGACTTTACATGCTAGATTGATCCCTAGTTTTTCTCCATTTGCGGTGAGGCACTCCGATTTTACCTCTTGAATTTCTTTAACTACATTTAAAGATTTTAAATGTTCAAACAGATCAGAAGACATGATGCTTCTGACTGAGCCAGAGTCTAACAAGGCGTTAGTCTTAAAATTTTTTAAATTCACTTCAACAAGAGGTAGAATCTTGTTGCTCAAACCTTTAGATTTTAAAGACTTATATGTTTTTCTCGTGAGAGAATTATTAGCTAAGGGAGAAAAACTATTGATCTTATTTTTGCATTTTTTGAAAGAAGGGCACTCCCAGTTATAGTGACCAGTTGTTTTACAGTTGAGGCACGTGGGCCTTAAGTAAAAGGGTGCAACTAATCCCTGTTTAGAATTTGAAAAGAGACAAGATTTAGTGGGTTTTGAGAGGTTACTCTCATGTTTAGAAAATAACTTTGACCTATTCTGATCATATACTACCCCAGGTTTAGCATGAAAGAGAGCAGATTTATTTAAAAGAGGTGTCTTACGTGGTAAGGTTTTATTTAAGTATGCAGGTTTAAAAAAAGATTGATAGAATTTAATGTGGCTATAGTCGTTTCTTACGGTAGGAGCTTTGATTGTAGAAACGACTAATTTTCGCCCCTTGAACCTTTTTTTTGGATGTGGAGAAAAGTTGTGTTGAGTGTGTTGTCGTTGATTGGGATACTGCCTACACTGTGGGCTTGTGTGACCTCTTCGGCCACAATTATAACAAATAACGGGTGACCTTATGGGTCTAACTTCGGGTTCCGACTTAGAGAAGCTTTTTTGGGTAGACAATCTTTCCCTATCCGTATATAAAGTATTATTGACTTGGGCACAGATGGTGTCCAAGTCATTAAAGTTTACAGGCTTTTTAGCGAAAACCAGACAGCTTCGCACCTCCGGCGAGAGAGCATCCACAATAACCTGGGTGATTTCGGCTTCATTTTTATTGACAAGAAGCACCTGCGCTGCTTCCTTAATGTCGGAGACAAAATGGTGCAGGGTCTCTCCCAAACCTTGAGGTCTAAAGAAGAGATCCTGCTCTAAAGTGTTCCGACGTTTAGCAGGAATAAAACTGTCTAGAGCTTCTCTGTGGAAGGCGCGAAACGTCGTGTGCTTACACAAGCAGGAGCTTAACGGGTCCTTCGCGTAGGGCATAAGAATACTTAAAATGTTTCTTTTAATGTCCGGATAAATTTTACATAACGATAAAGCAATTTTGATAAATTTAATTAGCTTCTCCAAGTCGAAGCCGTCTGTTATGGGCAAGGTTGCTATTAACTTTTCAGCCGGATGGCTGAGTTTTCCATAAACTATTTCAGGAGTGGAATTCTTCTGTGCTAAAATGACGGGAGCAGGTACAAAGCCTGAATGTAGCAAATTTCTTTCGGTTGACGGTTGAGTTAAAGTCGGAATGGTGGGAACTGTGGCCACGTTGATTTGGTGCGGCGCTGCGGACTGCGTAGAAACTGTCGAGACATTTAAAATATCTGCAGAGAGCGATTGAAAATTTAATTTAAGCATTTGCAGAGCTGCCAACATACGATTACACTCAGCATTGTGTTCAGTGGCATGTAAATTTAGATTATCTATACCGGTGGTTAATAAGCTCAGCCTAGCTTCAAACAGTTCGAGCCTTGCATTGAAACGAACTAATTCTAAATTTTGAGTGGGGTTTAAATCTGCAAATTTATCATGTAAATCGTCAAGCGATTCTTGAGCAAGGTCTAACTGCTCCTCAACATTATCTACAGTAATTTTGTTTGCACAAGGCTCAGAACCCGCCTGAGGTAGGCCTCGCAAACTAGGCCGCATTGTCCTTACAGTGCCTACACCGCCTCCTCGCACCATTACCTCAAAACAAAGTTCTGGCTTCATAAGATAATCAATTATCTGGTGTAAGTCTGACATGTTTATTAAATTTAATGAAAAGAAAGCCAGGTGATAATTTGGAAAAGAAGACGAGAAAAAAAAAACTATGTGTATATAAAATAATAAAAAAAAAGAGTATTAAGACAGATACAAACAGAGAGAAATTTTGTAAATTTTTTTGAATTTTTGTAAAGTTTTTATCTATTTTTGGATTTTATGAATTTTATTTATTTTTTTTTTGGATTTTATAGTTTTTTGTAATTTTTTGTTTTTTTTTGTCTCTGCTTGGATATATCTTAAATCGTATAAAAAAGAAAAACAAAAAATTTTAAAGTTTCATCAAAAAAAAATATAGGTTTATGAAATATGTCGTAGTACGAGAAAGGTGCGACGAATGAAGGAAAAGTCGATAGGAAACAAGAAACAAGGACCATTGAGTTACCACCAAGCAAAATTTTAAACTAGATAAACAAACTATAATCACAGAGTGTGACTATAAAAAAAATTTTAAATTTAGGCCTATCTGACAACTAAACAGCTTAACAAAAATTTAAAAGGAAAGTAACCACGCGAACTGGTACCAGAAAACAGTTAGCGTGTGTAAAATTAATTAGAAAGTAACCACGCTCAAAGCTAACAGAAAACATGCTTTGAGTGTGTAATATTAATTGGAAGGAAACCACGCAATCTGCTACAAGAAAACATGTACCAATCTTACAAAAAGAATAATTAAGAGAACGGAAGCAATACTGGGCCACATAGATTGGTACTGTTCAAAACTTACCTTTAAAAATTTAAATATCACCAAACGTATGAATGTTTCAGCTGATTACTCACAAATCACTAGACACCTAGAGGTTATCTCAATAAACCATAGAACTAGGTTCAATTTCAGGTTTATTAACCAAAGTTAAGTAAAAAAAAGTTTATATGCCCTTAAATAAAAAAAAGAAATTATTTATACGCCCTTAGTACAACAAAAACTTCAGATTAAAACAATACATATATATTTAATTAAATTGAATTTTAAAAGCCCTCCCCAAAAATCAAAAATCGAAAACCCTCCCCATTAATAAAAATTACAGAATTTATACAAAAGTTAGACAAAATTACAAAAATAACATGAAATACCATGGATTTGCTTAAGAATAAAATATATGTCGTTGGCCAACTCTAAAGCTAAGTATAAATAGTTGAATAGATAAACAAAAAATTAATTATGAGACGTCTCTCTATAAAAAAAAAAGGTATATGAATTTCTAATATACAGCCCTTAGGGCTAAGGTCCGAAATGTGCTATAGCTTACACCTCCCAATGTTATTAAATACAAAACATGTCCTATATACTATTCATTTACAAATAAAACACAAATACAAATACAAATTCAGCCTATTCAAAATTCATTTAAAGAGAAAAAAAAAAGGTCCACTGCAGATTATTGGTAGTTATAAAACATTTTAGTTTGTAGTTAAAGCACTGTAGTTACAAAATATTTTAGTTTATGGTTGAATCACTGTAGTTACAAAATATTTTGGTTTATAGTTAACTTCTTGTGGAAAGGTTGGCCTTTTCAGCAAAGAGTAAGCTGTTGCTGGACTTATGACATGATACCAGAATTAATGTCCTGAAGTTGGACCAGTGTAAAACTGCATCAAACAAATAACAATTTTTTTTAGAATGCTTGCAGGCAATTAAACAAGCATAGTACAAATAGTTTCTCTTTTAAGTTAGCCTTTATAATATTGGTAGCACAAGGTGACAAATAGCTACTTTAAAAGATTGCAAGTGTTACTACAAGACTTATCATGTTGCATAAGAATGTTTCTACATGTTAACCAAACCACATGGTAACATAAAAATGTTCTTGTTCAGTAACATAAAATATATCAGAGATATAATATGCACATAGCTCTTTTAAAAGTTTTCAAGATTTTAGCTACACTGATTTAAATTAGTACAGAAAATAACTGTATAAGCTAATCCTTTGTTCAAAATAGGCTAAGATATGCCAAAAGCATAACATAGCATAACATTTAAAGTTTTTAGGCTGTAAAGTTAGAGTTTAAGGATAGGCTGTAGTAAAATGAAATACATAGGTTTTAAATTAAACTAAATGAGTTTGAAAAGTTATTTATAAAGCAAAAGGTGGAACTAACTTTATAAAGTTTTACAAGACTATATTTCATAATTAACAATGTAAAGCTAAAACATTCTTACCTGGTGTTCTCAATTAAGGGCTTATAAAGAATTGATTATAAGCATAATGATTAGTCACGCACATAACTGAAACTTCCGACTAAATTAAAACAAAGCTACGGCATTGCTAAGCTGTTAGCAGCGGTTATAAATCAGACATGACGGAGAGACTCGTGGCAGGTCAATGATGACTTTCTAGAAAGATCTATCGATAGGCCAAGGTTAACGGTCAAGAATAAATCAGCTGTTTATATTTCAGATTTAGGCCTTGCATAAGCGACCTCTGCATATAGGCACGCATGCTAAGAAACTGATACCGTACAGAGTCGGTACCTAGTGGAGAAAGGAGTAACTACTTGGAAAGGTCGGTAAGGGTAAATGCAGAAAGGTTGTAAACTGTCGGAAAGACGCTACACTATTCAAAAGGTGTCATTACATGTAGAGATTTGATCCCCATTAGTTTGGAGGAAATAAAAAGCGAACTAGCTAGCCAGTCAGTTCTTGAAGTCACTCGCATAATGCGCAGTGAAAATGGTGAGAAAAAAGCCGCGGCTTCTTTAATTCTTACATTTGCCACACCCACACTGCCAGAGCATATCTACGCTGGTTTTTACTGTCAGACCTTACGTCCCAAACCCTCGACGTTGTTTTAAGTGTCAAGGGTTTGGACATGTGAGTTCTACATGCACAAAGCAAGAAATATGCGGTCAATGCGGCAAAAAAGGTCATAATAGTGAGGGCTGCAATGATGACGCCAAGTGTCCCAACTGTGGTGGCGATCATCCTGCACGGTCCTTTAACTGTGAAAAGTTTAAAGAAGAAAAAGCAGTCCTTACTATCATGGCTAAGGATAAAATATCTTTTAATGCCGCAAAAAAAATATATAAAACCTCTAGGCCTGCTCTAGAAGGTAAATCATTTGCTGCAATGGTTTCAAACAAGAGCAACACTCCATGCGCAAACTGTGGAGAATTGGCTAAGACTGTCAAAATCTTAACTGACCAAGTCGCTCAGCTAGTCGCTCTATACTCTAAAATGTCTCCTTCCGCTCCCGCTTCTACTTTAGTTGATTCAAATTCCCTTCTTCCGTCCTCTAGTTTCTCGGTATCACAAGCAGAAATAGAACCATCTATCCCTGCTCTTGATCTGAGAACTGGAACTCGGGAAAAAACTATAATAAAAAAGAAAATTACCCCAATAACTGGGGTAAAACAATTTTAAAAAAATCTTATACTTGTCCATCTGTAGTAACAGGAAGAAGTTCTGGACCCGTTCCAGGGAAGAAACCTGTTGCTATGAAGAGTAAAAATACAAAAATTACAAAAAGTAGTAAAAAAGAAAATGAAAAAGGAGGTTCCCCTACAAATCCTCCTAAGAGCCCTTCTAAAATCCCTGATCCTTGCCCTTCTCCACCCTCAACATCTTCCAAGACGTCTGAGGGAAATATGGAAGTGGATAAGGACACACAACCTAAAAACCATCCTGTCAATACAGGACAGGAAAAGGAAAAAATTACAAAGAGACCATGTCCCTTCTAATATTTATTTATTTAAATTAGTATATTATTATATTTCTCTGAGTATATAATATGTACTGTTGAAATATATTATCAATATTTATCTATGTCCACGATCCCAAATATGAATGTGGTTCAGTGGAATTTAAACGGTGTTAGGCGTCACATGGAAGATCTGAAAGTTCTTGTGTGAGACTCGTCGCCTCTATTCGTTTGTTTCCAGAAGACACATCTTCATAATACCCATTCTTTATACTTAAGAGGGTATTCTGTCTTCAGGTCGGATTTTGTTACAGAGGAGAGAGCAAGAGGTGGCGTAGCCATACTTGCTCACAACTCTGTGGATGGTGTTCCCGTAAATCTGGATACACCATTACAAGCAGTAGCAATTCGAGTCACTGTTCCCATAAAACTAACAATATGCAGCCTATACCTGCCACCAAGCTATACTGTCCAATCAAACGACTTGATGGATTTAATATATCAATTACCTGCTCCGATTCTTTTGCTTAGCGATTTCAATGCACATCACTATTCGTGGGGATCCTCAACCTGCAACCCAAGGGGTATCCGCATAGAGAGGATACAATCCGATTTAGATTTATTTTTACTTAATGATGGATCGTTAACACACTTAGCAGCTTCGACAGGAGGTTGGACGGTCGTAGACTTGTCATTTTGTAGTCCTTCGATAGCTACAAGATTTGAGTGGACAGTGATGTCAGATTTGTATGGCAGCGACCATGCCCCTATAAAAATTTCTTTCAACGACTCCTCTTTTCTGAACAACCGAACACCTCGATGGATAATAAATAAAGCCGTCTGGAATGATTTTACAAATCAATTTGCATTGGCAGAAAATAATCAACATATTTCTATAAATGAAACAGTTGATACATTTACAGATTCCATTATTTCAGTAGCAGAAAATACTATACCAAAATCTTCATCACGACCAAAACGTCCACCAGTTCCTTGGTGGAATAACAAATGTAAAGAAGCTCTGCGCTTACGAAGAAAAGCGTTAAGAACCTTTAATCGGAAACCGACAGGAGAAAAACTAGAAAATTATAAAATCTTGCGTGCCAAAGCTCTCAGAGTATTCAGGCAGAGCAGGAAAGATTCTTGGACCAATTATATCAATACAATAACCAGAACGACTCCCACCTCAACAGTTTGGAAGAAGCTACGTTCTGTGTGTGGCCATGTTCCGTCTGCTCCTTTGATGGGACTGATGCAGCAGGATGGGATATTGACTACAGACAGCCATAAAATTGTAAGCATTTTGGGCTCATCCTTTTCTAGGTTCTCTTCAACAGCCGTGTATTATGATGCTTTTCGCACTTATAAAGCTGCTCAAGAGGCCATGCCATTCACTATCGGCATATCACAGGATTCTCCGTTGAATGACCCATTTACAATGGATGAATTGGAATCTGCCTTATTGTCGGCTACGGATTCAGCTCCCGGACCCGATAGTATCGTATATTCTATGATTAAACACCTTCCAGAAGAGAACAGCTCTTCTCCAAATTTACAATCGTATATGGGATGAGCATATCTTTCCTGATTCTTGGTTAGAGGCCATAGTAATTCCTTTATTAAAACCAGGGAAAGACAAAACTGATCCAAGTAGCTATCGTCCTATTTCTCTCACCAGCGTTCTATGTAAACTGGTTGAGAAGTTGGTCAATCGGCGACTTGTATGGTACCTTGAAAGTAACCAACTGATCTGTAAAGAACAGTGTGGTTTCCGACAGGGAAGATCATCTATCGATCAGCTGGTTTTGTTAGAGTCGGCCATTCAAAATGCCTTCCTTCTTCGACAGACACTTGTTGCAGTGTTTTTCGATCTTGAAAAGGCATATGATACGGCTTGGAGAAGAGGAATTCTAAATGTATTACAATCTTGGGGTATTCAAGGGAGAATCTTAGCATTTATTAAAAACTTTCTGTCCAATCGATATTTTAGGGTGCGTCTTGGATCCACCTTATCAGATTGATTTTATTTAGAGAATGGTGTCCCTCAAGGCAGTGTACTTAGAGTCACATTATTTGCAGTTGCTATTAATAGCATCACTGCTAATGTCCGATTACCTGTCCACTGTTCTCTTTTTGTTGATGATTTTGCCATTTACGTTGCAACCAGAAACACAGCAACCGCAGAAAGAACATTGCAATTAACGATCAACAAATTACAAACATGGTCAAATCAGACAGGATTTAAGTTTTCCGCTGCTAAAACTAGATGCATTGCTTTTACTCGTCGCAGACAGCATTTTAGTCCCACTTTGTACCTTAACAGAACTCTACTTCACTCCGATAACACAGTCACATTTCTAGGTCTTATTTTAGACCATAGACTCTCTTGGAACCCGCATGTGACAAATTTAAAATCACGCTGCATCAAGATCTTGGATATGTTACGGGTTTTAAGCGGTTCTCATTGGGGAGCCGATAGAACCTGCATGCTACGTTTTTACCGAGCTCTTATTCGATCACGAATTGACTATGGGTCCATAGTCTATTCGTCAGCTAGGTTATCGGTTCTTAAAAAGATTGATTCCGTTCATAACACTGCTCTCCGTCTAGCATCCGGAGCTTTTCGTTCTAGTCCCATTAGTAGTCTGCTTGTTGAAACGGGTGAGCCATCGCTCACGCGACGAAGACAACGACTACAATTGTCATATATGTGTAATATGCGCTCCAAACCTTTACACCCTTCATATGATATTATATTCAACAGTCCATTATTTACACAATACGAATTTCGCAAACAATCTACTGCTCCCTATGGGATCAGAACTATCCGTATCCTCAATAATCTAGGTTTAACACTACCTCCAATATATGAAAATACACCATGTTTTGTCGCTCCATGGTTAATTAAAAAGCCTCATGTTGATCTTTCACTGTCTAGATATCTAAAACAAACTACACCCGATGTTGTTTACTGTCAGGAATTTATATCCATATGTAAACTCTACCCATCAAGTCAGATCATTTTCACCGATGGTTCTAAACTGGACAATGGAGTCGGATGTGCATTTGTTCTGTCAGGAAACAGCTTCACTTATGGATTACCATCTTGCTCTTCTGTATATACAGCAGAACTTTTTGCAATACTCAAGGCACTCAATATTGTACTGGCAACACCGGTGCACCTTCTTATATGTTCAGATTCAAGAAGTGGACTTGAATCCATTCAAGATATGTACTTTCCTAACCCTTTGGTCAAAGATATTCTGTGCTACATGCACAGACTTTGGCTACGGGGCGTGGGAGTGTCGTATTGCTGGGTTCCGGGTCACGCCGGTATACATGGAAACACTAAAGCAGACCTAGCTGCTAAGGAAGCCACTTCCTTACAGCCTAGCGTGAGTAGAGTAATGTCGTCCGACTTTATGTCCTCTGTAAAACAAGCCCTGTTTAGACAGTGGGAAGAAGAGTGGGTAACAGTACAAGGAAATAAACTCCGGCAAATTAAAGATACCGTTCGGCCATCGATATCCTCAAACCGCCAAAGCCGTCGAGAGGAAGTGGTGGTTTCTCGCCTACGCATTGGCCATTCTGGGTTAACCCACGGATTTCTGATGCGTCGGGGGGATCCGCCGCTTTGTCCTTACTGCTTAAACCTTCTTTCAATTAAACATCTACTTCTAGATTGTGAAAAGCTGAAACATGTTCGGAAGAGGTTTTGTCTACCAAATTGCATTCAGAGGATGCTGGGTGATGACCCCCAAACCATTAATATGGTGTTAGCATTCCTTCATCGGTTGAATGCAATTGGAAACATTTGAAACAGCATACATTTACGTAACTTAAATACCATGTTTAGATTTATTACTTGTTATGTTAATTAGAGTTTTATTCATTGTTATGTTACAGGGCCCTTTACAACCCTGTGACAAGTTGTTAGTGTATAATTATTGTTGTTATCGTTGTTGTTTTTTTATCGTGTATCGTCTGTAGTGTGTGTAAATTAAAAGTTAAATTTTATACCTGTGTGTGATTGTATGAGCATTATATGAATGCTCTTCGTTATCCAGGCGATGATAACCACCCAGGTTTTTTGTCTTTAAACCCCCCTCCCAAAAAAAAAAAAATTACTGTGTTTGTTTTTGTATGTAACTTTATTATGATCAGTTTGAGACTTTTTATTGGTACCAACTTTTGGAGTGGTTAAAAATGCTAATTAATCATAAATTAGTCCCACCATCAGAATTCCTTCATAGGTATATTGATTCCTGGACAAAAATTATGCTCTCTTTACAAATTTAGATTGCATAGCTTTCTAAAAAAAAAAAAAACATGTATATTGCATAAAGACTGTTAAAAAGGTTAACAAGAGCATAGAATTTAAGTATTTTCTAATTGATTTCAATTTAGCAGAATGCACATTTGAAGTATATCAACTAAAAAATACTTTTATGCAATTAAATATAGTCAAATCTTTACGAATAAAATAATAAATTTTTACTACTTACAGTTTCATTTCATTTCAAATTTATTCCGCAAAACATCTGCCAAATATTGATAAGATGTCAATAATTATATTTTTTGGTGTAAAACAATCTTTTCTATATTTAAAAATTAATGTTTGTTTCTTTGTCCTGAATAAACTCAAAAACTGTTCGACCAATTTCATAAAAAATATCACAGTTTGTCCATACTAATACTATGGGTGTTCAGACATTACAAATACTGCAGTCTAATAGGTTAAAATGGGGTTGCTACCCCTTTACAATAAATATAAATTGAACTAACTTCCTACAAGCTATAATTATAAATAACATTTTGTTAGAACAAATAATGACCGAGAGTGCGAGGCACAAAATATAGTCTACCAATTCCTTGGTGCGGTGCGATGCTAGGGGGCTAGGGGCGATGCTTGGGGCAAGGTGCGGCGCTGCGTTGTGGACAGGCCGTCGGACACAATAGAAGGTCGGACAGAAGCAAGTGCAAGCCAAGATCAGAAATGATGACATCACCATCGCGTAAACAATAATCACAGACGTCTGCCTACTCTACGTATGCTACTAAGTGTATCCGACTACCTGATTAATTGTTTATTCATTTGTTTGTTTATTTAGTTCCCTACATATAAATAAATAAATTATGTTATTTATTTAGAAAATCTATTATTCTCTTGAATAAACTTAACAGTACTTGTACCGGTCGAAATACCTTAAAATGTATAAAATCCTAATCATATTGATGATTAGCAAAGCATTGGAATTATTGTATTATATAATAATAACTAGCTGACCCGTACGGCGTTGCCCGTGGTGGTTGGTATTTTCAGTCTTTTTAACGTAATTGTATTCTTTTTAAGTGTTCAGTCAGTGAGTGGTATTTGGCTTTTATATATATATAGATCTTAAATAATAAAAGCACTATTGTCATAATAATAAAAGATCTGAAATTATGATTTTAGTAACTTTGATCCCCCAAACCCCTCCTAAAATTTTGAAATTTTTCATACCCTTTCTTAGTGAGCACCCTAGAGGTGCTACATACCAAATTTCATTCCAATCCGTTCGGTAGTTTTGAAGAAATCGTGATTTAATAACTTTGATCCCCCCAAATCCTCCCTAAAATTTCAAATTTTTTGAAACCCTTTCTT
>JAGFPH010001023.1:15845-60868 GCA_018207615.1 Philaenus spumarius | reverse complement strand
GTAGTTTTTGAAAAATCGTGATGAGGAGTGAGTGAGTAGTATTTTGCTTTTATATATATAGATTTAAAACGGTGTGTTTTATTTACCGGAACCATTTTTGTCGAAACATTATGTGCCTAATTTAAGTACAGTACAGTAGATTAGCCGCTATATGCGGGTTTCATTTTGCACGGTTACTTTAATGCATGTGTCTACCGCAAGCCAAACTTTTTCGTTATTTTTCACTATCTTGGTTAACCTGGTACTCGGTTAGTCGGGGCTCGGATAACCGCGGCTCTACTGTAATCATTTATACACTTACTTTTTCTATATGCTCAAAAACTGCTCAACTAATTTCACTAAAAATTTAACAATTTAGAGAATATGCGACAATTTGCGATCATAATAATTAGTTTATCTACATATTTATATACTCAAGTCAAGCAATAGCGAAGCATATTTAGAAATGTAATTCCTAACTAGGAAGTTACGTTCCCCTTCCCCAAAAGACTAATTGCTATATTTCATTTACAGTTAAAGTGCCGGTCTGGGGAGAATTTGGGCCCTGAGCTAAAACCAATATGAGGCCCCTCTTCTAAAAAATCCCCAAACAAGAAATATTTGGTTAAATTGTTAGTACATTAGAAAATCGCTAAAGAAAAGCGTACATAACATGAATACACACATTCCAGTCCAGTGAAAATCGACTGAAAGGCTACAAACAAGTGAAACTATGGTTTCTGATTTTTTTTTTTAAGGAACGGAAGGTTCAAAATTGCATTTTAAATATAATGATTATACGTTTTGGATTAATCAATTTTATTTGTTACAGATCTGTCTAGTGTTGTATTCGGAACACATGGTTACGATCCGACAGAAAAGAACATGAGAGCGTTTTTCATGGCGTTTGGACCTCTAATCAAGCGCAATCATACTGTAGAACCGTTTGTAAACATAGACTTGTACCCGTTGTTTGCCCATATGTTGGGGCTGCAGTTACCGGATCTGAAACCAAACGGCACTTTGGACATTGTCGCAGACATTTTGAGACCCGATGAAAACTCGGTTCCCTCGTATCCTAT
Source organism: Philaenus spumarius (assembly GCA_018207615.1). Taxonomy (NCBI): domain Eukaryota; kingdom Metazoa; phylum Arthropoda; class Insecta; order Hemiptera; family Aphrophoridae; genus Philaenus; species Philaenus spumarius. The sequence continues at coordinate 59,807 of JAGFPH010001023.1, read as the reverse complement.
AAGTAAGTTTGATCAGATGATTATGTGGTGGAATTAGATAGTTTAACAGGTTTTCCAATCTAAAGGATATTTTTTAAAGAGAGTCAAATGAATAACGATTAGAGACAAATGAAATTAAATGGGGAAACTCTGTGATTTCTTGAGTGATATTGAAAAAAATTGTTCATCAATTTTTAGCCTTACACACTCTTTACTTTTCAAATAAGTATATATTTAACCCACGTTTTATTCTATTCTAATTTTAAACTTTCTACTGATACATTTGAGGAAATAGTTTTGACCTTGGAAGTTACACTTTTTTGTAAATCATTTATTTATATCAGTCTTAACCAGTGCTTCATTTTATTTATATCAGTCTTAACCAGTGCTTCATTTGTAAAAAAAATGAGGTTCCGGTTGAACTACCGGGTTGGGGGGGGGGGGGGGGAGTATTGACAAATTTTGAAATATAGACTTCTTTAAACGCTATTTTAACGCTTTTCTGACCACTTAAAAAGTAAATAAACTGTAAATAAATCTTACCCCAGCAATCTCAATTTTGTTGCAATTTCAAATTAATTGAGATAAGATTTTCTAAAATGTAAATGTAGGCCTACTAGGCTACCATCAAGTTTAAAAAAATGAACTCGATTTCAATTGAAATTTTTTAAATATGATTTAAAGAATTAGATACGAAGTTTGGATTGAAAAAACACAATTTAAACTGAATATAAATAAATCTAGCAACTTCCACTTAAATTTGAAATCACTCGTACTATCGCTGACTCAGAAATTGTCCACAGCTTGCTTTCAAATAAAAACTTTACATAATGTAACAAGTGTGGCATCAAGGTACTTTTATTATCAAATCAGCTGGTAGCTGCGGCTTTGCTCGCAGATTTGATTAAATAAATAAAAGTAGTATCGGGTAAATATTGTGCTTTACCATTACACGCAATTAAAATCAAAAAATTCTAGATTCGAGTTCCATGGCCCAAAAATGCAAAGTGCATTTTGCCCAAATTGATCTATGCATTCCTTTTATTCCTACGTAAATTATTAGCTACGCACCAATAAACGTTAAAAATCCCGTTTCCGCCAATTTGTTACTCATAACTCCCGATCGAACGTAAAAATTACAAATCAGGTTTTGACGTAAATTTCACATTATTGCATCCTGTTTTGATATATATTTAACAGGGTTAAACCAGTGTACACAGTAAATTGTAACACAGACGATCTTGTCAAAGTGTTAATGCGTTTGATCCAAATCCAGTTGATTTATTTAGAATGGTCGGTTCGCAAAATCTCTAATGTTGTCCATAATTTTTAAATGGGAACCCTAAAACATTTCAGGGATAAAAAGAAGCCTAGATTAGTCTCTGAAAAGTTCTCTGCATGGAAATGAAAGTTTCGTCGAAATTGGTTCAGCCATTCTGGAGATTAGCCCGGACAAACAGACAGGCAGACTGAAAATTTCAAAACGCATGTTTAGGTTTTGGTAAAGTGTAAATAACAATATGAGCTTAGAGAAAAGTATTTATTCGAAATCACAGACAATAAATTTTATGAATTTGTTTTACATGTGTAGATTTAATATGGTAACCGAGACAAGACGAAACTGATTAACTACGGCAATTAAACCAAAATGTTAACCAAGTAAATTACTATTTTATAGCATTAAAATATTACCTTTGTCTCCTCTGTATGTGAGGCAAATTGATTTACTACGGTTGACTGTATTTAATTGTTTAAATTAGTTTTTTATTTAAATCTTTTTACTAGTTTTTTTCGGCTAAATGAAAACAATTAAAACATTATTCGTTTAGTTATTGGAAAGTTTACGCTGCAGTTAAAATAAAACCATTGTCAGAAAATGACTTGAGTTTTATCTTTTCAACGTACATTATTTTCTAATCTAACCTGTTTTAAGCTGATAGTTGTAATTAGCCTATATGTGAAATTGGAAAACAACCGTAAAAACTGACCTTGGCACACGACCGACTGTTATTTGTCTACAGTGACAGATTGTAGATAAACAAAATCTATACTTATAAAAGCCAAATACCATTGACTCATTGACTCATCACAGTTTCTCCAAAGCCACGAGCCCTACAAACATGAAATTTGTCACTAATACTCTTTATAGGCTCTAGATGCGCACTAAGAAAGGGTTTTCGAAAATTCGAAATTTTAGGGGGGTTTTGGGGGGTCGAATTTACTAAATCACGATTTCTCAAAACCTACCAAACGGATTGGAATGAAATTTGGTATGTAGCTTCCTCCAGTGCCATAAATGCTTGCTAAGAAAGGGTTTTAAAAAATTCGAAATTTTATGGGGGTTTGGGGGGGGGGTCAAAGTCACAAAATCACGATTTCTCTAAAACCATCAAACGGATTGGAATGAAATTTGGTATGTAGCTTCCCCTAGGGCCATAGGTGCTCGCTAAGAAAGTTTTTCAAAACATTCGAAATTTTAGGAGAGGTTTGGGGGGTCAAAGTTACTACAAAAAACCATCAAACGGATTGGAATGAAATTTGGTATGTAGCTTCCTCTAGGACCCTAGATACTCGCTAAGAAAGGGTTTCAAAGAATTCGAAATTTTAATGGCGGTTTGGGGGGGTCAAAGTTACTAAAAAGAAACACCAAACGGATTGGAATGAAATTTATTATGTAGCTTCCTCTAGGGCCCTAGGTGCTCGCTAAGAGCCTATAGAAAGAGTTTTGCTCGCTAAGAAAGGGTTTTAAAAAAATCGAAATTTTAGGGGAGGTTTGGGGGGGGGATCAAAGTTACTCAAAATCCCCATAAAAAATACATAGTGTAATATATTTATTGATATAATATATTTTTTGTTAATATACATTTAACCTTGATTTGTCTATCCGTGCAAAGCTGGGTCGGGCCAGCTTATTGTTATAAAACTATCACTGAAGTTCAATGATACTTGTGGAACAGCAATACTTTTAAGAGTATTACAGGTTGTTTCAAGAGTAATCTGTTAAACTTCGCACTCGTCATCAAAATAATTTTAAAAAAAATAATCTAAACATAGGATGGAAAAGACTTCTTTTCCAGATAATCTTTTACTTTCTCACTATACAAGTATAGAGAAAGTTCAGTGATTGCAAAAACAATCAATGTTGAGATTTTTGTGGAAATATCCGTTTTGAGACCCCCTGAGTTTAAAAAAGTGGTTTTTACAAAATGTCTGTCTGTATGTATACGAAGCTAGAGAGAAAACTATTCGCTCGATTTCCAACAAATTTGCACCAAACATATCAATTAAGCCTGTGTAGACGCACAAAAAAAGGTTTTGAAACATTTTGAAAAACAACGCCCTTTTTGGCCAAAAAACCAGTTATTATTTTTTTTATAAATAAAGGCTATAGCGATTTCGATAAAATTTGGCTTATTTGTAGCCCTTAATGTACCCTATCATATGCAAAAAACTGCATCTTTCTAAAAATTCTCGTTTAGATAATAATAACTGATTTTTAGGGATTTTTTTGGCCAAAAATGGAGTTGTTTTTCAAAATCTTTTTCATGCACCTATACAGGCTTAATAGACATGTTTAATGTAAATTTGATCGAAATCTATCGAATAGTTTTCTTCTAGATTTTCTTCTAGTAATAATTATTATTAGTTACTCTTGTACTTTAATGTATCACCTCTCCTACCCCTCCTACAATTATGAAGTCACAGTGAATCTGTTTAATAATTTTAAAAATGTTTGTGAGAAAGTATGTGCCAGTCTCTGATACCATTTATTACTTTTACACAAATAAAAAGTAACGTTAAAAGTAGAACAGATATGAAGTTGATATTTGGCAAGTGCATTATTAGGGAATGTCCATAGGAAAGATGAGCTATTGCAGTGACTCTTATGGCAAGACCTAAGGTCGGGAGTGGTCAATGAGCACCGATCACGGTCTCCAGAACACGTTTTGGGTGTCATTGTATATATGTGTTCACACTCTAACGGCCACATTTCACTTCCGATTTAGTCCAAATTTGGTACTTACTTTGGTTTTCTAAGTCGCTCGGACGAGTTCGTTAGCCGAGAATATCCAACAGACGGAAGTAAATTTTTTTGAGATGAGATTTTTGTACTAGAATGAAACTTGTTTGAGGTTTTATCTAAAGAAATTAATATAGAAGATTATTCTGCACTTTTTGTTTGTTGCACTGCCTTATGGCCAATCTGGTTCCCCCTAAATCTATCGAAACGTAAAAATACCATGAAAGTACCCGGTTTAAATCCACGTGGAACGTGGAGGTAATCCGTGATTATGAATTTCTTCAATAATCACGGCAATTCACTTTCAGCTAGAATTATTGCATTTCCTCAATTATCCTTACTAACTCAATGATATAAAATGAAATACCGTTGGATTTGTTTTTAAATTGTCTCACATTTACAAAATGTATTTTCGAATTTTAATTGTGATATTTGAGTATATGACTCAGGTCTTTGCACCAGACCTACATCACTATTCAAACTAGGCCTAGTTTTGTTAGCAGTCTTGTAGTAGAAACATAAAAACTGATGTTTTCAAAATAAGAATTTTGAAATTGATAAATATTAAACTAGCTGGCCCGATCCGGCTTTGCACGGATAGACAAATCAAATTTAAATGTATATTAACAAACAAAATATACCAATAAATAAATTACACTATGTGTTTCTTATGGGAATTTTTAGTAACTTTGACCCTTCCAAACCCCCCTAAAATTTTAAAAATTTTTGAAAACCTTTCTTAGCGAGCACCTAGGGCCCTAGAAGAAGCAACATACCAAATTTAATTCCAATTCATTTGGTGTTTTTTTTTTTTAGTAACTTTGACCCCCCAAACTCCCCCCTAAAATTTCGAATATATTGAAAACCTTTCTTAGCGAGCACCTAGGGCCCTAGAGGAAGCTCCTACCAAATTTCATTCCAATCCGTTCGATGGTTTTAGAGAAATTGTGATGAGTGAGTCAGTGAGTGGTATTTGGATTTTATACATATAGATGGTACGAAAAAAAATTACATTACATTTTGAAAAAAAGTACATTTTGAAAAAAATTACAAATAATGTTAGGCCTTTTTTGTTAATAATTACTACTTTTTATGTAGGCCTTAAGTTGAACTTTTCCTTTTGATAGTGAACATTTTTTGTTTCTTGAGCTAATTACTTTGTAAATTTTACATTAATCATTTTTTTACTGGCATATATAAATTCTTCGAACGTTTCTCTACAAAAAAGCTGTGGAACACATTTGGATTGGTTTACAATTACTATATTTACTAAATATATTTTGGGCATGATTTTTATTTCATTCAATTTGAAATGGCTATAGAATCCAACTTGGGTGCATGTCCTACCTTGGTTTTGTTTTCTGTAATGTTATTACAATTTTCATCTAGTTAAAGATTTAGTTTTATTAAGAACTCTATTTAATAGAATATTAATCATGACTAGGTATACAGTTAAAAAAAATATTAAAAAATAATTGTGTTATTTATTTTCAGATAAAAATTGTCTTAAACTTCCATTCAAGCAATGTGTATGTCTTGATCCGGACATAACAATCAGATCTTGTTAATAATAATGCATGCCTTCACCATTTGGAGTCTGTACCTAATAATATGTAACAATAAGATATTTGATTGTTCGAAACAATGATTATGTAATGGTAAATTGTGTCTTCCTGTATCATTTTACTGAATACTGTTATAACTCACTTCCTTTAATCAATCAATCTTTATTCATCCTTTGCGACAAATATTACATTTCTATAAGGCAGGTCCCATAACTTACAAGTAGACAAGCAATATAATAATAATACTGTACAAGGTACACCAGCAGTCTTACAAAGTTTATACAAATTATAATTATGGTAGCAGAATATACACACACACAATTTAACATCCATAATACTCATTTTCCAATGTTTTCAATTTGTGTGTTTTTACTTTCTCACTATACTATAGTATATAGAGAAAGTATAGTGATCGCAAAAAAAATCGATGTTGAGATTTTTGTGGAAATATCCGTTTTGGGACCCCCTGAGTCCAAAAAAGTAGTTTTTATAAAGTGTCTGTCTATATGTATACAAAGCTAGAGAGAAAACTATTCGATCGATTTCCAACAAATTTGCACGAAAAAGGTTTTAAAAAATAACCCCCTTTTTGGCCGAAAAAACCCCAAAAATCAGTTATTATTTTTATATAAAAACGGCTGTAACGATTTTGATAAAATTTGGCTTATTTGTAGCCCTTAATATATCCTACCGTATGCAAAAAACCGCATCTTTCAAAAAATTCTCGTTTAGCTAATAATGATAATATTTATTAGTTACTCTCATAACATAGGCTTAAGCACGCAACATGCGAAGCACGCAATACATCGTTTATTGAAAATACTTCCAATACGGAGGTTGGCGTGTGAAGCATGCAATGCATTTTGTATTGAAAATACTCCCAACACGAGGGTTGGCGTGCAATGCACTGTGCGTCAGCCGCTTCTCATAGTGTTCAATGTCAAGCTCACATGTGCGTCCTTAGCAGTGAACGTGTTAAAAATTTAAATATGTTGTGAGAAAGTATGCGCCAGTTTCTGGTACCGTTTATTTTTTTTTAACATTAAAACTGTACACAATTCAACAAACTGTAAAATATGATTAAACCTATAAACAACATTACAAAGCCCCCAAAAATAGTCAATCATTAAAACACAATAACACACACAGACACAAAAGATTGTGCCCCACAATCTGTCAGTGCCCCACAAACTCCTCCACAGAGTTACACGATTCAGACAACAGCAATCGTCTTAGTTTGCCTTTTAAATATGAATAGTGATTTATCTCTAGCAGGTCTGGAGGAAAGCTAAAGACTTAGCTGATGGTGTATCAAATAGAAGAGTAGTTAATGTTTTATTAAAATAAAAATACTGGTTCTATAGGCATACTGAATGTTCATAAAAGGTTTTGACAAATTTTAGAAACTGAACGATGCTGATATTTTATGAAGCGAGGCTAGGAAGTCCTCTCTTCCATATAACATGTATAAAGACTTATAGGCCAGTCAAATTAGGATTTTCCTGGGAGATCTAGAAATCGTTTTAATATCTCCATTTGGTCCTGTTGGGTTTCGAGTTTCGACTAACGTCGATTCTACTTTTTTATTATTGTTCGGGTGGTTCAGTGACTACACAATGCCCTTTTTAACACCGTAATGTTAATTACTATATTCAGTGCTTGATTTGTAAAAAAAGAGGTTCCGGTACTGTGAACTACCGTAGGCTGGGGGGGGATGGACAAATTTTGAAATATAGTCTTCTTAAAACATTATTTTAACTAATAAGTTATCAAGTACTTACTGTACACCGTCTGTGGTCTGTGACTTCTATATTTTCTTATTACGCTTTTCGGGGCTTATGTCGCATCATCAGATAATCCCTCTATTTGAGGTCATCAAACATTAATCACTAAAAACATGTACTTTACACATATTACACAACATTCAGCGGCAGCGCACCTCGACGTTTGAAGGAAGACTACAGAACGGATGTTAACCCCGCTTATCAACTTCGCCATCTTGGATACTCATCGCGGTGTCGTACAACGAATTAGACTAAAAGTTGAGTTTTTCGTTCAAAAATTCGTGTTTATTCAACTTAAATGCCTTATATATCTCAAATTCCTCCACGGCGTCCATGTATTTGCCTTTTTTACGTACGTAAGGGTGTAAAATTAGTCTCAAAATCATCATACTTATGGTTATTATCAATTAAATGGCGTGCGTAATTGGATTTTATGTTGATGACGCTCCTGTAGGAAAAATGTTCCTTAAAACGCTTCCCAAACTGCTTACAGGTTTGTCCTATGTATTTTAACGGTTTTCTGACCACTTAAAAAGTATATAAACTGAGGACAATCTTACCTCAGCAATCTCAATTCTGATTGCAATTTTAAATTAAATTGAGATTACTACCGATAAGATTTTCCAAAATATGAATGTAGGCCTACTAGGCTACCGTCAAGTTTAAAAAAGTGAACTCGATTACGTCTGAAATTTTGTTAAATATAATTTAAAAAATGAAATACAACGTTTGTATTGAAATAGCACACATGTTCACCAACAATCTTTCATTACATGTTTTATTATTTTGCTATTCACATTCTTTCTGAAATCAAGATTTGTTAAAAAAAAGGCAGTTAAGCAGAACACAGGTAAATTTGAACGTAGGTACTAAAAATGATAAAACATGTTTTACCATACAATTTATAAAATTTTTCAAAGCTCGGACTCGGAGGGGCGCGGTGGGGGACGGAGAGAGTAGAGGGAAGATGAGTCAACTGGCCACCTGCATACAGAGAGGACAGAATTTATATAGAGTGGACACAATAAAATCAGTTTCACAAAAGTTTTTAAATCTACGGCTTAGGTACTACATTAAAAAGTTCAATGAGAAAATTCATTTATTTAAAGTGAGAGCCTAACTTACAAAAACGATTTACATTTATGGGCCAATAAAAACGTTGTGCATTGTATTTCATGTATTCTAAACATTTTTATGATGTCATTAATTAAATAAATTATCTGTAGAAAACTGTAACTGAGGTACACTGTTAATAAAGGCATTTTTAAGTAGGATAATATTTTAAAACATATTTTAAACAGTTATCAAAAATTATAAATTAAAAAACTATTTAAAAAATTTTTTAAAATCCTCTACATAAAATAATAATATATAGTTTACTTACAAAATCACTCTATGCAATAATAGTAGGCTAAACTGCTCGGCGAGCCAGCTACGGCGCGGCATTTAAATTCGGTTAAAATACCTTAAACAATCGACGATTGCTAAGTGAGTACTAACGGTAGGTGAAAATTGCTTTCAGATATGAAACAATAAACTCTTTGGCAACATATCTCAGCAGGTAACTATTTTCCGACCAAATAACAAAATTTTCCCTCGCATGTCGAAAATTTAATGTTTGTTTTTTTTTAATTAAATTTATTTTTCAGAAAAACATTTTTCTTATTTGACAGTGTTAAGTTTTGTACATTTAAAGCACAATGCCTTCAGCAAAGTGTGGTCTTTCTAATTGTGAAGTTTCATAATTTTTGAACGATGTTTAGAGGTATAAATGACGTGATATATCAAGCGTTGTCGATTTTCGCGCGAGTCAAGAGCAGCGGTCTTGCCGAATTTTGGCCGCTAATGGCGGCCTCACAGGCCCGCAAGCATTTAGTATATTGAAAGCCACTCCATATAACTCTGTCCTCTCTGCCTTCATACGGCTAAATAAAGTACAGTCTAGTTACGCACCAAGTAGACCTAGTTTTACAACGCTTCAACCGCCGCAATACTACTATAGTCCATTGTTCCACTGCTCTAAAAATTATGTTTTATATTCCCCGCTGCCAATCAGAGGTACGTCACAAATCAAGCACTGACTATATTAATTTATCCTCTTACAAGTTTTATGCCTCTACAAGATGAGCGGTCCTATTACTTTAACAATACAATTTGAACATACAAAGATTGTTCTCAAAAACTTTATTAATTCTTATTATTCCCGACTAATTAAATCCCAAGACAGAGCACTCTAAACTTCAGTATTATTAAACACAATTATTTAAAACAGCCGGCAGTACCTCCTCTTAAATTATAGTGAATGGTTATACAGGGTGGAACAAAGTTAGTGTTAAAAACTTTGCGAAATGGTTCTTTGGGTCAGAATAAATAGAAAATCAAGAACAATATTTTTCCGAAAAACGCTTCATTTTCCAAAAATGTCCGCCATTTTGTTTTTTTTTACTAAATAATTAATATCTAGAGAACAGTTTAACTGATTGAGTTCAAACTTGGCATGAAGTTTAACCTAACAATGATCTATCTTAAGAAAAATAAACGATTATATTCAATCGTGCATTTAAAAATGGCGGCTGTTTGAATATTTCAAACCTAAATTACTCAAAACCCGTACATTTTAACAAAAAATGTCAAGAAACTTTTTTTGTAGCCCTTTTGATTCCCTATCGGTTGGTGTAACTGTTAAAACAATCGAATGAAGGATAAAGCTAAGTTATGTGTAATAATTGGTTTATTCAACCCGACATCCTATACCAACACAGTAAATACTAAAATATTGTATGTGCATTTGCTGTCATTATCTTTAACTTAACTATTGTTCTTCATCCGATTATTTTGAAAGTTAAATCATCCGATAGGGAAATTAAAAGGGCTACAAAAAAGGTACCTTGACATTTTTTGTTAAAATGTTTGGTTTTTGAGTAATTTAGGTCTGAAATTTTCAAACAGCCGCCATTTTGAAGCGCATGATTGGATATACAGTCAACTCCCGATTGTCCGGGATAAATACCGGCAAGACACTCACGGATAATGTGAAATCCCGGTTAAAGCAATTCGTTATAGTATAAGGCACAAATACAAGGTATTATGCAAGAATTATAAACATAATGGATATACTGTACCTTTAATCACTCCTAAAACATATAAAAAACTACAAACACTGCATTATTTAGATTGAAATAGAAGTACAGCAATATCGTATATTATTTACAATGTTCAAACACGATTAAAATAGTCTTATCAGAGTTTTTTGATTATTCACATTTGCTTCCTTTTTCAAAATTGTGGATCTTATTTTTTGTAACACGAGCTTGTCACATAATAATGCATCACCTTGACCGTCTAAAAAGTCAAGAAAGCCTTCGACGTAACTCTGAGCAGTGCCGTGTGTCACTTTCGGCTAGAGATGTTACGTCAATAACACAACTGCTGTTAGTCGTTATTCGTTTGCTACAAGGCCGCCCGCCCTCCTGTCACCCGCATTTTTTATTTTTCACTTCTCGCCCCACCACCTCTCTCGTCTCTCGGCCAGGTTGAGCCGCAACCCGTATAAACCGATCCCGTTATAATCGGGAGTTGACTGTAATCGCTTATTTTTTTAAAAATAGATTATTGTTAGGTTAAACTTCATACCAAATTTGAACTCAATTGGTTAAACCGTTCTCCAGATATTAATTATTTAGTAAAAGAAACAAAATGGCGGATATTTGGAAAATGAAGTGTTTTTCGAAAAAATATTATTCTTCATTTTCTATTTATTTTGACCCATTGAACCATTTCCCGAAGTTTTTAACACTAACTCTGTTCCACCCTGTATAATTGGTTTGCCCACCTTGCTGTGTGTACTTCCAAGGTAAGGATTTCTGTGGCACTTTTTGATGGCCTGATGGGCAGAGCTACCGCTGTCCCTCTTTTTAGGTCAGGTGGTGTGTATGTAACTTGCCAGGTTACTGAAATGGATATCTAACTAGCTGTTGCGACACTTTTTGATATATTTTACAATAATAACTCCTGTGCATTGTCTTGGGACTTAGAAGAATTATACTAAATTCCTAATAGTATCTATATTTATTACTATTATTATAAATTCTTAATTATATTTTAATTTCATAACTATTCCTAACCGCCCCCAAAACATGTAATCCGAGTTTGCACCATCCCAGGAGGTGAACACAATGTAAATAATACAGAACGTATGTAGGACCCGCATCCAGCCTATCACTTTCCCTTTAATCACAAAATATCTGAGTTCTTTATACAGTTATAATCTAAATCTATCAGTCAATAATATTTATTGAGACAATACTTACACCCATTGACTAGCCAACAGAGACCAATAATACAGTATTTTTTTATAATGCAATAGGTGGGCCATTTTAACCTAAATTACTAAAATAAGTTCTGTTCTTTTAATTTTCTCATATCATTTTATTGCCCAAAAATAATAAAGCAGTACACACATTAGTTACCTTGTCCGATACATACAGTTTGAGTTAAAGAAACAAGCAAATTGAAAGGAAATGAAAATTTATTTGACCCTTCTTATACATAATTTAAACAGCAAAAAATTACAAACCTAAATTATACGCTTAATAATAAATAAACAGCTATTCACAGTACAAAATATAATACAGTTGAACTTGGTTATAGCGTCAACAAAGCGAACTAATGTTGGCGCCACGTCCGAGTGATGTTATAAAGATGTACCAACAGGAAATCGTATTTTTGTTACCTTGAGTGAAAGGACAAACAACTATACAGTATTACTATTATTGGCAACATTATTCATGATGTTTATTAAAAAGAAAAACTATAATTTTCTTTTAATATACAGTAGGGTCCCGATAATTGAAGCTAATTAGAGCTGAGGTCACCTAGAATTATAAATTAGGTTAAAGTGTAAAGTTTTAATGAGTAAATACATGTAATGTGTATTAACAAACTGTATTAAAAACACTAAAATTACAGTACGTATTAATACATTAACTTTGTATTAAAAACACGCAACAATTTTAAAGTGTCAACATTACTGTGATCAAATGTCTAATCACAACTACGTAAATGTCTCGCCAGGCTATACGATTGAGTCTTACGGCACTTTTGTAGTGTCCGAACACTTTCCCAGCAAGGTCATTGGTTTAGTTACACACTAATCAACTGACACCGCATACCGTGTGAATATTGTTCCTTTTAAGGTATGGGAGAGTTAGCAGTGTTGCTTGTAGTGCCCCCCCCCCCCTCTACTCTTTGATGGGATCCGCCGGAGATTTTATGTGTGAATAAAAATACGTAATATGTTTATTTGGTGGTTTGATTCTAAGGAGGGAGGAAAATAAGCAGCCCAAAATCAAATGAAAGGGAGAATTCTAAAATTTTTCGAGTTCCGAGAAAACTGAATTTAAAGTTTGACATTGATATTTTGTAGACTTATGACGTTACAACCGAGTGGTTAAAATATTTATTGACGCTAAACCAGGAGTTTATAATAACGTAAAAGATAACGATTTGACCAGACCTAAGAAATATTTTTAAATAAAGTGTAAACAGGAAAGAAGTTGGCGGTTGGGTCATAACAACCCTAGTTTTTTAAATCATTTAAAACTCATTTAGTGACAGATTTTTGCAATAATGTTAATTTTAAGATTCCCCATGTCAATGAAACATGTAGGAAATTAAATTCATTAGAAATGTTAGAGATAAAGAAAATATTTTGCAATTACTCTGCCTTGTAAATGATCTGGTATAATTTATGTCAAACTCATCTCCACTGAAACATTGTCTGCCCTATTATCATAGGTCTCCCGCTCCCACATATACTTTATGTACAGTTTCACTCATAGGCGTAACCAGGGCGACCGTTTGGGGGGGTTACAACGACCGGGGGATGGAAAATTTTTAAAAATTATCATGCAAAATAACAAGTTTTAGACTTCCGAAAAGTACTTTAAAATGATATAGGTATGTATAATTTTCCACTTCTAGTTAAGATTCAGGCCTAGTTTAGAATAGCAACCATGACTCATCCCCCGCCAAATCTTTTCGTGCGCTGCCTCTAACCCCATAGGCCTAGAACACAAGGCGTTTTTTTGTCGGCTGCGGATTAGTTACCGTCACCGCTCATAAAATTTAAAGTGTGCACACAGGGCGGTAAAATTTCCGATCCCATCTAAAAGCCTCATTAGGATTCATTAAACTGAAATGTCTAACATCTGAAATGTGTTAACATATTATTTCTTTTAATGTTTTATTGATATGAACAGAGAGCAACTCTCGCTTTATTGTTATTCCGTCGCCGATTGAAAAGGAAGCAAAAAAATACTTTATTTGGGTTCATCCAATCAATAAATAAAAGAAGGGAAGATTTTGGAGCATTCTACAGTGTGTTTCCTGATTTGATGAACTAGAAGAAGAATTTTTTCTCTATAATTATTTCAGAATGTCGGTTTCGTCATTTAACGAACTAGACACACGGCTGAAGGATGGTATTCTACAAAAAAATAAGGAAAATTGGGGTGCATTTCATCACATTCGCCACTGTTTCGGCGGAGACAGTGGAACACGTCGATTGTAGCGGCAGCGAGCGGCTGCACAGCTACCGTCAGAGGTAAATAAACTGATCGTTTATTTTTCCGACCAATTTGTATGCTCTAATTGGTTGTATCCTTGTATCCTTCATGCCACTGTTGATATGATGGCGACGAAAATTCCATGTGTGTTCCAGGCCATGCACTATGCTGCGCAACGTATATCAAATAAAGTACCAGTGCCCAATTCGACCAAAGATAATGTCAGCAATATATTGATAATTTATTGTAGCTTGACATTTGCATAGGTGTTGAAAACAAGTTACTCTTAAGAGGGTATTTTAATGTAAACAAAGTGCAAAATGTTTTTTACAATAACCCCCCCCCCCCCCTGGTTACGCCTATGGTTTCACTCAATCATGTTCAACATGTTCAAAGCAGCAAAGTATGAAATTGGTTCATTTGGGACATAATCTGACATAACAGAAACATTTAATCGCAGTTGGATGCCACTTGGTGTCATTTTCTTAGAATTACACTTCAATTTAAGGCAGAAAAGCTGCAAATGTGCCGTAAAAGTCCAGTTGATTGAAACATAAAGGGCTTGCTGCATTCAAGCAGGAATTACAACCATGTGGGATCGCCATGTTTTCTCATCATATTTTCCACTTTCTCTGTCAAAGTAGCCGTTATCAATTGCCAACATAAATGACCAACCTTACCGAGCACCAGGGCGACGAAACCACACTGTTTTTAACCAGTCCGTGTACAAATCTTCGTTCGTCCACTCTTATACCTGTACTTTCAGTTGAATCCCTGGAAACAGCTTTTCCTTTGGTGATTTTATTCGCTTAAAAATTGCCTAAGGCGGTAGTTGATCCTACCAGCGGTGATGCACAACAGTTCAGTACAATGGTGTTTTTTCTGCACCTGCAGTTCGAACTGAAACAGTTTTTTTCGCCTGCCTGGTTGACCGTTGGAGTTTCGTCACCATTTCCTATTGCTCCAATGCTGTAATCATGCGAATTCAAAACATGTCGCTGAAATGCGAGCAGTTTCTCCTGGTACGTTTTGGTTAGCCGCTGATCCATTGAATCACCACTTAAAACGCCTTGCCCGACCGTAACTTGCTTTCAATTGACTTTCAGGAATTTCCATTCTTTCAGCAATTCTTCAAACTGTAACATTTCAACTGAAATAGAAAATCGTCTGCTCGTGTTTTATATCCTCAATAAGATCATTTTCCGTAACAGTTGTTAGTCACTATTCCGAATATTGATTACTAATTATTAGATTTAGGACTGACCGTCTTAAATATTCCATTATCGTCGCTAAACGACGGCCGTTTCAAGTTTGCACAGGTTTCCTTTCGTCATTTACACAAACACTTACACAACGATTACATAATAAATAAAAAAACACCCTTATCCGCCTGTATTGCTTAAAACTATTGACTCGAGAGTGACTACATACAACGCTATCCCAGTACTGATAATAAACTTGAAAATGGCTGAATAGCCGAAACGGTCGTTTAACGACGATAATGGAATATTGAAGACGGTAAGTCCTTAATCTAATAATCATTTTCCAGTTCTGGATATTATGCCTTTTCCCTTTTTTGAAATACCTGCCGATTTTGAGACATTTTTTAAGTGTATTTATAATTAAAATCCAACGCTGCACGTTCTTTTCATCTACATCAATCTTCTTTTCCGTTTTTCTACCACTATTTTCTTTAGCGTAACACTCCTCTTGTAATTTAAATTTCAAAGTGCTCTGACACGACCCATGTTTCAGAGGTCAACTGCCATGCATACAATGAATGCTACTAAGTAATGTCGGCAAGCATTGAAGTCTAAGGAATAAACAACGTTGCCACACTTTGCAGAACAAAGCTACCTTGACTTCAGAAAAAAAAATTCTCTTCAAATGTGCGGCTTATAAATGTGAGCAGCCTATACACGCATAAATACACAACTTCTCGCATAATTCTCGCTATGCTGAAGAGTCTTTAACATAAAAAATAACCCTAAAAAGTTATTAAACTCTGTTTTTGTAGTCAGATATAACCACAACTTGTAAACTTGTCAAACCGTCTCTGCGGTGCTGACACATTGTTGTTGGGGAGCAGTTACTATAAGCGACTCTAAGGATCAGTTTCCGTAGTTTTACCACGGAATGAACGTGCTGATGTAGTATTTACATACTTTTGTCGGTTACATAAATGTTTTTATTTTCCTAACACAATATGTTTAACTAACTGTTGTTTGTATAGTTGCAGGAGTGGTGCTCTGTGCCCTGTGCCTCACCGTTGTGATAAGTGTAATCTTGAGAAGATTAAGTAAGAATAAAGAACGCAAGTCTTCATTATCTACTTACAGGTTAGTGGTAGGTCTGCTTGGTATCCAAACATACTTATTTACAGTTACAAAATGTTGTATTATAAAGGTTTGTTTAGTAAAATACTAACTATTTCATTACTAACAGCTTGTATCAAATTTTACCTAGACAGTCATGGTGTAATATTGAATATATTTATCACTGATACAAAATACGGATTGCACATGAATTTTAGAAAAGATTTTTATTCAAAAAATTCCTTAATTAATCTTTAGCGAAATATCAAGATGCATATACAGGGTGTTAAAAAAGTATGGGACCCCATTTATAATTTTTAGACAACGGAAAGTAGAAAGATGAAAATTAGAGTCTTTGAATGATTAGTAACTACCTTTACAAACTTTCAGTATCTCCCTCTACACTCCTGTGGCTTAAATGGAAACATAGGGCTTGTGACAAATCTTTTCTTTTTTTTTTGTCCTTAATCACAAACATTTTGATTCCAAGCAGAGTAAGGTATGAAAACCCTATCCAAAATGGCGGCTGAAAAACCTTTTTCCAAAACTATTGGACCCCTCCTGCAAATTTTTAACAATATAAAATAGAAAGATGAAACTTCGGCAATGTGTTTGGATGATTAGTAACCACTTTTACAAACTTTCAAGGCCACCCCCTTCCCCTCGGAGTGGTCTTTTGGGTTGCAGCTCAAATTTCTTAAATTTAAACATATTACTTATTTATTTATTTATTCCACTATATACATACATGTACCACATACATACATATACACATATATTACCACAGGTCCAATTCTAGGCCTGTAGCAATCCCACCGGAGGTATAAGTACCTGTATTTTGATTCCAAGCAAAGTAAAGTACGAAAACCCTATTTAACACCTCCAAGTGCTAATTAAATCACTTTAAAGTGCTGGGCCATTTTTTAGCATCTTGCACGGTTAGTTTAACAATTACTTTTTATATGACAGAATATATTTAAATAGCATGTATTATATATCAAATTGTTCATAACAACATGTTCTACAATATAAAATAAAAATAAAACACTTAACCACTTGGTGTTAAAAAATGACGTCCTTAGAGTGTTGGAGTAAAAAATTTGTTTATTTTTTTTTTTTTAATTTGTAGGCACATAGATGGTCTTGAAAGTGTAGTAATGTAAATTCTAAACTATACAAATTGTTCTAATTTTAGTTCTGAATAAGAAATGTATTACAAAAAACTAATCTTAAACATTATTAGTTAATCTTAAACATTTTCTACAAATTTAAAAAATAACACACATGGTAATTTTTGAGAAAAATGTATTATACAGTACCGTTCGTGAATAAGTATATTTGTATACCATTTCACAAATAAACCATGTTGAGTCACTAATATAAGTTCACAAATGCTAAATGTCTTTTATAATAATAATATAGATATGTACAGAAAGAAAAAAGTTTATGGGCCGACTAAACAACCTTAGTCAGTTGCGTAGTTTTTACACAAACCACAGCTTACAGCTGACAATTTTGTCATCTGTTACTTTTTTTCTTCCAAAGATGACAAACTCGCACTGCCTACTAGATAGAGAATTCAATTTACTTTTATTCTATGTGAAGGGCAAGTTTATCCGATAACTTAAATTATCGCACTGTGCGACGCTAGCACTTTCAAATGGTCTGAACAGGTCGCACAGTGCGATAGTAGCACTTGGAGGGATATAATGGCGGCCAAAAAACCTTTTTTCCTAAACTTTTGACCTCTCCTGCAATTTTTTAACAATTTAAATAGAAAAATGTTACTTCGGCAATGTGTTTGGATGATTAGTAATCACTTTTACAAACTTTCAAGGCCACCCCCATCCCCCCGGAGTGGTCTTTTGGGTTGCAACTTGAATTTCTTAAATGTAAACATAAGCCTTGTGACACATCATTTGTTTTGTCCTTAAATCACAAACGTTTTGATTCCAACCAAGTAAGGTATGGCAATCCTATCGGAAATAGAAACCAAAAAGAGTTTTAAAATAGAAAGATAAAACATTAGCAATGTCTTAGGATTATCAATAACTACGTTTAAAAACGTTCAACACCACTCCCCTTCCACCAGGAAAGAAAAAAGAAAACTCATCTTCCTATTTGAAATTATTAAACGTTTGCGGGAGGCGTTCAATATTTTTGGAAAAAAACATTTTTGTCCACCATTTTGGATAGGGTTGTATTACCTTACTTTTCTTGGAATCAAAATGTTTGTGATTTAAGGTTGAAAAAAATGATGTGTCACAAGCCCTATGTTTACATTTAAGCAATTTGAGCTGAACCCACAGGACCCCTCCTGGGAGGGGGGGGGGGATCTTAAACATTTGTAAAAGTAGATACTAATCATCCAAAGACATTACCAAATTTTCATCTTTTTACTTTCCGTTGTGAAAAAGTTACGGACTAGGTCCTATACTTTTGCAACACCTGTATGTCTCGGCAATTATGAATATTCCTGTTTAAACATGACTGATTAGAACATGTGCATACAGTACTAATCTTTATCAATATCATATAAAAGGAATTCACACTATAAAACTTTATTGATTATCCATAGCCCGTTGTTTAGCAAGAGCAGAACAATCTCCTTTGTTATAGACAGTATTTTACAGCAACGAAAAAAAAAAACAAAAAACTTTTAACATAATTGGAATTGAACTCTTCTTTAAATAAAACTATTGGCCTCAAATATTGGTATTAAAATAGGCCTACTCCAATCCGATTGTGTTGGAAGTGTTTGCGTTATGTGTTAAATACTATGCCTGAAAAAGCTGGTCATTTAGCAAACTAGTGCTGTAACAATGCTTCAATAATAGACAATGTGAACAACAATAGCGTATTTATTGGAACGAAATTCCTTAACGCGGGTTGCGTTAGTAACGAAAAAGCGTTATCAAATTGGTTGCTATGGCAATGAATGTAAACAAATTCAAGAAACATGTTTTTTGGTTCATCAATTTAAATTAAGAGACGATCGGTTCCGTCCGGCATAGTTCAGATATTATCGTCAAGCGCTGAAATATATTCAATAAACATAAAATGTTAGTTCATCAGTTTAAGCCTAACCTAAAATTATTGCGTATATATTTAATTTATTTTACCTGGCTTAACGGCAACATACACATAATAATTTTAGGTTAGGCCTAGACTAATGAACCTACATTTTATGTTTATTGAGTTTATTTATAATGAACGGACACTTAACTGTGTTTACCATCTTAGCTTTGATGATATAATTAATTCTACGCCTTTATTATAATAACATTAAAGTATGGAAAGGGTAAATATTTGTATAAAAAACAAACTAATAATAAACGGAAATTGAAAGATTAAATTATTTATGTATGTTGACGTTAAGGCTGGTAAAAGTATTGAAGAAAAGGCGTGATGAACTTCGTTCCTGACGGGGTGCCACGACTTCACACATTTAATTTTTGTATAATTACTAAGGCAGACAGTAAATTAGAAAAGTATTTCTTAGGTTGAGGAGGGGGAGGTGAAAAAAATAGACCAAAATTTTTGATTTATTTAAAAAAAGACAGTCTGTTAGTGGCGTACAAATAATACAAATAAATTGTTAAATCTTCCATCGTAAATGCTCCTTAAGTCTCCTAAATCTGTTTAAACAATCAGATAAACAAAATCAGTAACAAATAATTTAAGCATAAAGGATAGAATGTGTAACGTAACGGGCCCATACAGATTGAAATGAAATGAAATGAAAAATGCTTTATTTTGCAACAAAAAATATATAGTAACACAATATTCTGTACATTTGCATTCCAAAAGCATAGCTGATTAAGCTGTCTGCTTGGTTGGGTAGTAATTTTAAACACAAAAACACACTTTACATCAAAGAAACTTAACACATTACGAATTTGCTAATCCTAAAAATAACAAACAACTTTAGAAAACATGTATTCAAAAAACAAATCTGGACTACTAATATACACATTTATTAAATTACAAAACGGCAAAATATCTTCAAAATGTATTCCATTAACGATAATAATTAGAAATTAAATTCTTGAATTAAAGCCCATCTGTATTGCCATGCTTGTTGAGAAAATTTTGCAAGCCGCACCCAATCGTGCCCATTCAAATACTTTAAAACCTCTTCCTTACTTAGCTCATGCTTTTTAAACCACCTAAATCTGAAATCTTTTAAAATTGGACATTTTCCGATAAAATGGTATGTGTCCTCGAACTGATTTAAATTACAAAGAGAGCAATTATAATTTTGTTCCTTGACCCAAGGCTTATAATTTAAGTGAAGCAAATCTCCCCTACACTTAAAAATCCATCCAATTAATTTTGAACTAAATTCATCTCTAAAATAAGTTTTATCGCCAAGGTCAAAGTCTACCTCTCTGTATAAGGCATGGTATTGACTTACTCCAGCGGCTTGTATACATTTCTGCCTAGCATCGTCCCTTATCGCCTGCCATAAGGTCATCAGTTGTCCCCTCCATAGTCCCGAATCATCTGATAACGGCACAGAATGCCTATCAGCCAAATACTGCCACTCTCGAAACCAAAATAGTTTTTTTCTAATTATTTCTTTTGATAACATCTTAGGTAGACGGTTATCGGTCATGTCCAGCACTTTTATTACGTATTTAAAATGTAACTTAAAGGCAAAAATAAATAATTTTTCAAAATTTGTCTCCAAAAACAACATATAGTTTGGTGTGTTTTGTGGCAGAAACAGAGTCCGTTTGATAAAAAAACGTAACAGCTGTTCTACCGAATCATGTTCCCGATATCCCCACACTTGGGCTCCGTAACACATGATTGACCTGGCTACAGCTTTAAAACATTCCGATTTAGTTAATAGGGAAATACTTGCATGTCCCAACAAATTTACCCATACAGATTGTCTTACCATGTGAATCTTGAATAATTTATTATTTCGCGAAGGCAAATCTGGTAAACCAAATTATCCGCTGGATCCTAAGCCAGCCTTGATGAGGCTATTTTGCAACTAACATTATCTTATTTATAAATTTATAATAATTTAATTAAACAAATGAAACTACCGGTGATGTCACACGTGGCCATGCAAGGCCGTACCAAACTAATCTATTAATTATCAATTCGCAAACTACATTGTGGTTGGGAATTTGTCACCAACGGCACCCCACAAAGTTGGTAGCCCTGTGGTGCTTTACTAGCCAACCATAATGATAAATTTGCACATTAATTGTTAAAGTTAAACCCAAACCTAAAAACCGTTTCCACTGGTTGCCGGTCGTTCACTCACTGCCATTTTTCTGTGCCCAATGTCATAGCGATCACGAGTCGTTCGTTCCGGCCAGTAATCTCCGCCGCCAACTGGAGACTGAGTGGCTCCCTGAGATCATATGTATGTACATGGATCTCAGGTCGCCACAAATGCTAGTTTTTACACAGCTGCTTAGTAAAAATGTATTTAGGTAAGAGCAGTGTAAATGTACTTTTAACTAGATGAGATTTGTTTAGTCCATTTCTGTATAAAAAGCTTTACACGCAGTATTTTGTTTACCTGGACATCAGTTTGTTAGTTCCCTCTTCAAAGAACAGCGCTGCCAATGATGTCACAGTGTTATTGATGTCAACATCGTTGTCATATTGTTGGTCGGACAAAGAGCTCTTCAAGACAAATGATAGACATCTGGAAGACCATAATGAGCCTTTGGTGTAGGTCCAGCAGTGTCATGCTGCAACACGATTCCTCCACCAAGCACTCCCTGTCACGTGATTTTAATTAACGAATGCAATTTTTTCAGAGTCCCATAGTGTGAATGAGTATTCGGGTTTTCATTTGTTTGAAAATTGTATTTCAATAACTAACTTAGCACTGTTTGATTTGAATTTTGGGTCTTACACCTGTTGAAAGTATTAATTTGCGACTTCTTGTCTACATTTGTTTACGCATTGTTATCGCAATACACTGTACCTGTCCTAAATACTACAATTGTCTGCTTAATCTACTTTACAATACATCTTGTCGGATGTACAATATTTCCACGGACGTACTTTATTCATCTGATATGTTGAGATTCAATATACTCACATGGCCTTTCTGACCTATTTCTCGATTTTAATCGTATGAAGGCAAGATGCTTGTTTTTATATATTTAAGCTTTTTTTTGGTGATGGTTTTAGATTATATTATTGGGTTTTACTTATAAAATTTGTGGTGCCTTGTGAGTATGCAATATTTGAGTGTTTTTAGGCCTACATACTAAATCAACATAAAGTAATTTCCTATATTACAATTAATTCTAAACATACCAATCAATATTTCCTGGTTCTGGACATTTTAATATTTCAAACCTGATTCTCACGGGTGCTTTTGAGACTGGAATATTTTCAAGTTTCTCTTTACTTACTGTTAGGCCTAAATCCTGGTTGTAATACTCTACCTTATTATACTAATTAGTAATAAATTAACAAAATACCATTCACAGGGTTTGCACAGGGTTCAGAAAACAATACGTAAATGTTTGCCAATGTGAAAGCACTTCTGACGCTATTAAACGCTACACAAAACATAATCAATTCACTCTACATAATTTCAGTAAAGCTAATTATAATTCATACTTTAATTTTGTACTTGTCATTAAACTTAACTATAAAATCATGTCTCTAATATACTGTGTATTGTACAGCGGACTATAAAACTTAATAGAATAACTTTGGTTGCTTGTAGCAGAGTTTTGTTATCTAAAAAAAATTTTTAAACTCATTAAAAAAATAACTGCTTTTATCACGTGCTCAAATTGAATTTACATGAAAGTGGTTTTAATGTCATAGAATATTGTCAGTTGTCATCTGATTCAAAAATTATTGTTATTCCTCATTTAAGTAGATAACATTCTCTTAAATACTGTCTTGAATCAGATGGGAAATTAGTTTTGTAAACTACATTTTCATCTTCAGCAACTGTGACTTCATTTTTGTTAACAGTCACACAAGATTCAAAATTAATTTATTTTCTCTTTAACAAAGCAAATTCAGAATGTTCCAAGAAGAATGAAGGGATTTTAAATGAGCGCTACTGAAAGACTGTTCAAAATATCTAAACAATTTAAACATCAATCTAACTCTTCATGCATCCAATTCATCTCATGCAAATCATTAGTTTTATGAAACTAAAAAAAAAACACACAAATGACCAGAATCTGGGTGTCTATAACCATAACTTTTTTCTAAGGCTAATCCCTTATTATTTTAAATTTTGTTGATGGTTACATATTATTAACACTATTGAAAAAGGTCTATCTGTTGCACCTGAAAAGTTGAAAAAAGGTTCTATACATTCCTTAAACATTTTAAAAATTTTATACCTTTATTAATGGTTATCTTTGTAATGTTATTTATAAATAAAGTTATGTAATTAATATAAACTAATTACCTTTTATTTTCTCTCCGTCTTTACAATCCTTATTTAAAGAAGGAGAGAAAATAAAAGGTAATTATAGATAGATTTATTTAACGGCGACCTGCGCGAAAAATCTGGCGCATGTAGGGGAGGTAGTTGAAGGTCCCCCACCACCATAGTCATGCCAGCCGGTGCTCTGCTTAGTTTGCCACATTAAGGGAAAGTGGTGGTGCGAGGGGGGAGGGGAAGTAGTGTGGGGGTTGAAATACCTTCCCTCGCCACTATTTCCTTCTCTCTCGCACAAGTACTCAAAATAGGTCGCCGTCTAATAAATCCATCTATAGTTTATATTAATTACATAACTTTATTCATAATCAGCAATTTTGGTGGCTATAAGCATATTGTTTAAATTAGAAGTTATTTATAAGCGTTGATTCATGTAATAATGAAGAAATAATATTATATCATAATACTTAAATGATTCACTAGCTATCATCAGACATTCATCTTCATATCATCAAACGTTCTGTGTTGTTACTAGGGTTTTAGCAGGCTCTGAAGAAACGTCCACAGGGTTTGAAGGCAGTAAGCTGCTAGTCACTTCAGAGTGTGAAGAAGATTCGCCGTCTTAGTCGAAATAGAAGCAGTCGTGAATTAAGGTTATGTTTGTTAAGAACCACAAAACATTTCCGCCACAATGCATGTCTTTCAGCACAGTGTTTAAAGTGAAATAAGACACAGGAAATTTCTTCAAGTATTTTTCACTTTTGAGGTCATCATATACACTTAAAAACACTAAACACAAATCACACAACACATAACATTTAGCGCTATACAATTGTGGTAGGTGTACACCATCGTGTGGTCTGTGATAAACTGCCTATTTTTTGTACTGGAATGAAATGACACCTGATCATACAGGATGATCCAGAACTATGAAGCAATGTTTTGGTAACAATCCTTCATCTGATTGTTTTGACAGTTACACTATCCGATAGGGAATCAAAAGGGCTACAAAAAAGGTGTCTTGACATATTTTGATAAAATGTACGGTTTGTGAGTAATTTAGGTTTGAAATTTTCAAACAGACGCCATTTTGAAACACATTATTGGATAGAATCTATTATTTTTCTTGAGATAGATCATTGTTAGGTTAAACTTTATGCCAAGTTTGAACTCAATCAGTTCTCTAGATATGAATTATTTTGTTAAAAAAACAAAATGGCGGATATCTGAAAAACTAAGTGTTTTCGGGCGTATGTTCATATGAACTTTTTTTCTTATTTTTAGCTACAGAATGAACTGCCGAAACATTGCCGCATAGTTTTGAATCACCCTGTGTTGTTGGTATTGTTCCTGAATTCTTTGTAAATTTACAATTCTTCGATAGGCGATCATTATGCAAGAATGAATATGTGTCAAATTTGCGTTGAAACTTGTATGATTATAGTCTATTAAATGCTGCGCGTAATTTGACTTCACCTCACGTATGTTATTGTGTGGCTAGTGTTCTTTAAATGCTCTGCCTGCTTCTACGACATAAATGCGGTCACAACCGTTGCAGTTTATTCTATACACACCTGACTTCCTATCTGTCGATTTAACTTGTTTTGTCGCAATATTTTTGTACAATTATTGGTGGTACGAAACGTGATGTCAATGATTTACCAACATCACGTTCTTTAGCGCAATATCAAGTCGGATCCAAACAGGCCGTTATTTGTTGAAAGGTTTGTGTGCTCAAGTTAAAATTAAGTGTAATCTAAATCACACAGTATTTGATGTTGTTATGCAAGTACATGTGTGTCACAGATTGTACATACTTTCGTGTAAAATACTTTGTGGTCTTATAGTTAGATCTTTAATCTGTGTATATTTCAGTATTGTAATCAAATATTTCAGCCTGACGAAAATGTTCAAATGCAGTGTATGGAGTCATTGAAATAAGTATGGTAACTAACCCTTTGCACTCGGATGGCCAGTACTGCTGGGCAGACGCTATTCTCAGTCAGCTCTGAATATTCACCGAATTAGACATCCTCACGGCTCGGATGGCCAGCCTGACTGGCCGCTTACGTTACTGTTGTCAGCTCTGCCGCTCTCTTGACCATGCGACATCAACAGCTCTGAATTATTTTTCACTACAATCTGAAATGTTGTTAGTGGGTATTTATTTCTTGTTTAACAAAATCGTGGGCTTTTAGTAACCTTTTTTATTTTGCCATACAAAAAAGTAGATATATTGTTAATGGTGAGTTTTTGGTTTAGCTGTAAATATATAGTTATAATATATTTCAATGAATAAAGTATCTAACAACATTTTTCGATAATTTAAACTGAAACAAAATCAAGTACTTGTTAACAAAAAAACACTTAAAAGCAATAATAAACTAATTAACTTTTGTTCTATTAAATTACTTCAAACTTTGAAAACACCAGCCTAGACCACCGCAATGTAAAACTAAACTGCTGCTAAGGTTATATAATGTAACGAATATTGCTACGTTTTGATACAACACAGACCAGAGAAAAAGCGGAAATTAATTAATTTAAGATTTGAATGTTAGGTTTCAGCACAATCCAGACAAAATAAAACCACTAAAAATAAATTAATGCAGATCATTTTTGTGTCCACTCCTGCTGGCCATCCGGGCGTTCGAGGGATTTTAACTTGTCCAGTACCGCTGGCCATCCGATCCGAGAGGAACGTAACTTGCACCAACCGTTCATACTTGACAAAGAAATGGCTGTGGCCATCCGATCCCAGAGGACTTACATTAAAAATCCTACCAGAGTGCAAATTGTTAATTTATTCTAAAACTATAACAGATCCTCAACATTTCAATTGTGACCATTCGTGGTTCTTGTACGCTGATTTCAGTTACTCCATGGATATTGTAATTGGCATTTTAAATTAAATACTATTTGAATCAAATACTTTGCTAATTCTGGCTGTGCCTAAATAGGTTGTTATAAGTACATAGAATTTTAAGTATACACTCCGTGGTATTCAATGAAGACATAACTAATGTAATAAGGAACATAAATAGTTTATTCTTTGCTTGATATACATTTTTCTCTATGTAATATTTTTCTAAAGACAAAAACGAATCAAAACTTTAGTGTCTAAGTTTCAATACATTTAGTTCTTGGTTGTGCAATGTGATATGTTAATTCTAATTTACTTAAATAAATGTTAGATAAATATTGAATAAGGTAAAGAGATACAGTAAATATATTTTAAAGTTTTATTTAATTGTTACATTTTATGTTTAGTTATCTATTGATTAAACTAGCATTAGGTATATATTCTTTGTTATGTTGTTATTGTTAAAAAATTTAATTTGTGATGGAAGACAAGGTAAATTATTCATCTTTTATTAGCAAATTTCCATAGGAAAGAAATTGCAGGAAAGTTATTGCAGTGATAAGACCTAAGGTCGGGAGTAGAGTAGTAAATGAGCACCAATCATGGTTCCCAGAACACATTAAAAATTATATGTATATATGTGTTTGCACTCTAGAGGTCTCACTTTAAGTCCGATTTGGTACAAACATTGGTTGTCTACGTCGCTCAGACTAGTTTGTTAGCCAAAAAATCCAACCACCGGAAGCACGTTTTTGACCAGAAGTAACTCTATTTTGAGATTTTTTGTATGAGAATGAAACTTTTTTAGAGTTTATCTATCAAAATAAGCACATTTTATTTTTTATACGACTTATAGCTCGTTTGGTTCCCTCAAAATCAATCAAAACGTAAAATCCCATAAATGTACCCAGTTGAAATCCCCGTTGTGGGTTTAACCATGGGGCATCTTCCGATCTGAAGCCCAACGGTCAAATTTGTCAATTTACGAGCGAAGCAAAGCAGTCCATAAGCCAGGTCTCAAGTACAAGGTGCAAACTCGCAAAACAAGTTTTTATGCTGCGAGTTAAACAAAGCAGCACATGAGCCGGGTCTGGAGGCTGAGTTACAAAGAAATTCTACTAATATATTTCATACACAGAAGCAGGTATTCAACGCCTTCATGAGTAGATCAATTTCCTAAATATTTGGTTTAAACCCTAAAACATGTAACTTAATTTTGGAAATTTGTTCACGCCAGTGGTTCAGCTGTGTGGTCTAATTATTTCTTCTTAAAATAGTTTTATCTAAGAGTTTAGCCTAAGAAATTTTCAAGTTCCCAAAGTTGTTTTATATTTTATAAAAGCAATATTAACATTTGCTATATTCCTGATTATTTAGGTTAAAAAGTGAAAGGCACCATTTAATTAGATTTTTATTTGCTTTTCAAGTTCCACTTTTATGTTAAGAAATACTAGTGGACCGGGCAATGCTTCGCTATTGCTTGATTTACCTAACCTAAAATTATATTCAGTTTTTGATCCAAATCAGTTATTGATCAAAATCAGCTGTTGATCAAAATCAGCTGTTTTAAGCTTTTCATACGAACAGCTGTTTTTTGTGCCCCTGATAAAATCAAAAGAAATCTTTCTTCTTCTTCCTTAAGATTGACCTTCCATAAGATTAACATGGCAACTTTGAGGGCCACTGGGGCGAAGCCCTTAACATATATTGAGCTCATTTTAAGGAAAGCACAACTTCAGAGTGAACTCTGTAAAATGACACCAAAAACATCAAAATCGGTTAAAAACTCTAGGAGGAGTTCTACTCACAAAATAACCCCTAGCAAATTAATTATGTATAGATATTAAAAAATCATTGAAGATCAGTTTCAAGAGTTATATCTGTAAGTAGACATGTTAGAGTTATTTCTGTACTACCATGGTTAGTCATTATTTTATTAGATTTGATTCTTCCCTTGTCATAATGAATTATTGTCAACCATTCTGTTTAGATTAGATTGTGTTTAACTATATACCAATTATGGAGCTTCATAAAAATCGTATTTAGTAAAATAAATTCTTTCACACGCCCTCTATTTATAAATCGAGTATTTAGTGAAATAGAAAACACAGTTATGTACGATGGTTGTCCAGAAACGTTATTGTAACGTGGCACCAGTTTTTCAATTCCGAAGTTGAACTCCTTTACCGCCAAAGTTTTGAGACAGGATGTCACTTCTTGTTTGAGGTCTTCATCAGTTGCGAACTGTTTTCCTCCCAAAAATTCCTCTAGTTTTGGGAAGAAGTGTTAATCACTTGGTGCCAATTCAGGGCTGTAAGGAGGATGTCCAAAAATTTCCCACTTCAAGCGCTTAAGTTTTCATTGTGTTCTTGCTGGTGCATGAGGCTGTGCATTGTCATGAATGAAAACCACCTTTGCCGACAACATTCCACGTCTCTCGTTTTGGGTGGCGCGTCTTAGTCGTTGGAGGGTTCCACAATAGGCCTCTCAGTTTATTGCTTCTTCTCTCGGCATAAACTCTACGTGGAGCAAAAAACCCTTTCGGTCCCAAAAAATGGTTGTTACCACCTTTCTGGTGTTAAAATTCGGTTTTTATTTTCTGTGGGTCAGTTTGAGTGCCATTCCATAGACTGACGCTTTCTGGAGTCTTGTATGAAACCCAAGTTTCAACTCCCGTTACAATGCAGAAAACAAATTTGCCACCATCATTGTTATATTGAGTCAAAAATTCAATGGCTGCTCCCATCCGTTTTGTCTTTTGTACATCAGTCAAATTCTTAGGCACCCACAAGTACGAGGGCTATTCAGAAAGTAAGGAACGTTTTGAAATTTTAAAAAAAGTACAAGAAAAACATTTTACTATATACATCTGAAAGAGCGACTAAAATACTACTTTTGCACGTAGTCACCAAACAAATTGAGGCACTTATCATAGCGGTGGACAAGCTTTGAAATTCCTTTGTCGTAGAAATCCGCCGCCTGCAATCTCAGCCACTCATCGACACTCTCCCGGAGCTCCTCGCCAAAGCGCTGTGTTGCTAGCCAGGTCTTCATTCTTGAAAACAAGTGAAAATCGCTTGGTGCTAGTTCGAGACTATAGGGCGGATGACGGAAACCTCCCATTTGAACGAATTAAGGAGTTCTTTTGTGCGGTTTGCCGTTTGAGGTGATGCAAAAACTAAATTTTGGACGACAACTTTCCTCGGCGCTTGTTTTGAACTGCCCTCATGAAGTTGTGCAAAGTTTGACAGCACCGCTCGGAGTTTATTGTTGCATTACGTTCGAGAAAATCAATCAGCAGCACACCTTGCCTATCCCAAAACACAGTCGCCATGAGCTTCTTTGCTGACAAGGTTTGCAAACATTTTCTTGGTTTTTTATGGGATCTTGTACGCCCCCACTCCATGGACTAATTTTGTCTCGCAATTGATGTGTTTCACCTAAGTAGATGTAGATTTGTATCTTAACAAAAAATATATTTTTGTCACTGACTCCAGGACTATAAAGGAAGATCTTTCAATTTTTATGTTTCCTGAATTTGTGAATGTTGAAATTGTATAGAAAATAACATGTTTGAGCTTATTTATAATATTGTAACTCTTTTAATTAATACATTAATCTAATCTATTTTTTGTATTAATTTGCTTTAGAAACTAACTAATAAGACCAACTTACACTTCACTTTATGGCATACTCATGATATAATATTGTTAAACATCTCCATAATCTATATTCACACTCTAATAACTCATGGCATTTCAAGTAACATCAAGTAACTAACAAATTGTTTTATTACGATTATTTTTATTTCAGTACAGAGTTATTTTACATTATCTGATTTTATTAATTTTTCAGAACTTTCATTGAAAAAACCCCTCCATTGTCCGAAGAGTTATAATGCCAACCCTGTGAAGGTAAATGAGTATAAATTTAGGACTCGCCTTGTGAGAAAGTGTACTCGATAAAATAAAACTTGAAGTCAAAATCTCACAACTAATACATGTATTACTCAAAGGTGTTTCAATGACAATGTCGTCATCTTGATCGAGTTACAGTAATAAATTTAGTTATAGTTTGATTATTGTAGCTCGTGCATCAATGAAGATGGCGTAGATTGTCGTTGAAACGAGTTTGAGTAATTAACGTATTAGTTTTGAGGTTCTGTCAGCAAGGTTTATTCCAACAATAATAGAACGAATTGTAGATTATTTAATTTGAAAAAATGTAATACTCAGTTGAAATTATGTTTAGTGATTGTATACTCAGTTGTTTAAGTAGTATTCTAAGTGCTTTGGAATTAGAGAAACTAACTTCCAAAATTGTGTTAAAAATTAGTGTTTTCTATTCAGATAAAGAATTTCCAATAAACTTTTGTAAAATTAGCAGATGAAATTTAGCTGCAACTGTTTTAAATAGTCCAGTAAAATGGTACATTTTGGACTGCAAAATATCGAGTTGATATGTTGTTAGTGTTGTACCTGTGCTCTAAATTAAAGTTTTAGAGCTTGTCGCGCCGCGCGTGCCAGTTGGTTGCGCCAAACCGACAAAAGTTTTACTTTTTCTATATTTCAGTAAAATATCTCCTGATTGGTTGGTTTTACAAAAAAAAATAAAAATACTCTATTCAAATTTAAATTAGAATAAATTTGCTACAATTGGATCCCAAAATGAGCTTTATAGCTTAAATGAGGACTTAGATATGGGCTTTCCGAATTTTCTAAAAAAGTAGCGGAATTTTTTTTTTTTAATACGTCCTATATCTCTGTCTCTATTTAAGCCACATGTCTCATTTTGGGCTCATATTGTAGCAAATTTACTCGAGTTTAAAATATGAACAGAATGTTTTTTTGTAAAATAAACCCTTGAGGAGATATTTTGTTGAAACATAGAAAAGGTCTACAAATTTTATGTTACAAACTGTTGCGTGGCGGCACGATAAAGTCTAAACTTTGGAGTTTAGTACACAGGCACAACGCTAACAACATATCAAAAAACCAAAAATACCCAACCTTCTGCATAGCAAACCCCTATTTTGTGACGAATTTACTGAACCAAAAGTTACAGGGATGAAAGATAGTTCCTAAATTAAGTTCAGTTTAACAAAAAGTACTAAAAACAAAATCTTTGATTTACAATAGCTGAAAGGAGAATATGGTACTGAAAAGTTGACAATATGAAATTATATATTTTTATTGTAATAATTTAAATGGGTAAATAAATCATTGTTTTTTATAAAAAAAAAAAGAAAACATTACTACATAACTCTAATAGGATCACTCAATAGAATTTCTCAGAAACGAATGCAGAGATCAATAGCTATAAATCATACTGCAATCCACATATTATAATACATTCCAATAATCAGAACTGAAAAGTACTTTTTATTACCGTAGTGAGCCAAAATTTGGTACCCAAAAACAAAATCTTTTATGGTAATATAATGTATGTGAGAATCATGCGGATTCTTCAAGAATATTGGAGCAATTTTTAAGAAGTTAGTGATATGCAGTGGCGTAAATACGGTAAGGGGGGATAGAGGGAATCAATCACCCCCTAATGGAAGAAACAAATAAAAAGTCATATCGAAAACTTTCTAAAACCTACCTAAATCTTTTTGTAACATTTGGGACCCCAGGCGATCCAGTAATTACCGGAGGAAACGTAACGATAATGACAAGAGTAAACATCCAAAAAAGTAATTCAATGCCAAGATTACCCCGTTTGTAGCTTTGTATTAGTAAAACTATTTTTTCAATCGGTTCAGTAGTTCCAGAGATTACCCCCTACATACACACAAACAAACTTTACCTCTTTATAATATTAGTATAGACAAGAGTTGCTACTTTATAATTTAAACAACAAACTGTTTAGTGTTTGTATCAGTAAAATCTAATATCTGCCACAAATCGTTTATATTTTATCTTAAAACTAGCACCAATAATAGGCTCTAAAATGTTGATCTGTCGAGTACTTTTTTTCCAAATTTTTCCGGGGTAGAAACCCCAGATTCCCCCAAAGAGTCTCCTACAAACTAGACGCCCTCCCCGCCAAACTGGTGATGTGTAGTTTTCATGATAATCTTCAAAATGTTAATAACCAATCCTCTTTTATTATCTGAAATACTGCAACTGAAAATGCTTTTGAACTAGCTTTATTTGAGATACTTTATAGAAAAAGTAGTGGTTCCAAAATAAAAAAAGAACGTCAAGATATTTGGCAACCAAATTGACCGACATTAATAAAACTAGTGAAAACTACATCTATCAGTGTGCATAATTCCTTCAACTTGTACAACCTAACCTTTCCATCCAGCATTATATATAAAGACATTGTTAGTCGAAAATAATTTTATTTAGTTTTATGATTTTTTTGCAGTTAATATATGTGCTCAATGTATTCTATATATAGAGTGTTCATAAATTCCGTTTAATCCCCTTATTATATACCGAAAATAATAAATATAATCGAGCTTGACTCATGAACAATTTTATTTTTAAAAGTAAAAATAAAAATACAGAACACATTTCTCACAAAAATAATTTTATTGGTCAAACACGTTTCAACGACAAAGTCGTCATCTTCAGTGACGCATGAGTTACAGCTAAATTGTATCGTAGTTAGTTTTTAAACAACAAAAGTTGCATCTTTAGTGTCACTCTAAAGATGCGACTTTGTCGTTGAAACATGTTTGACCAATAAACGTATTTTTGTGAGAATTGTGTTCTGTATTTTTATTTTTACTTTTAGAAATACTGAAATAAGTTAACAAAACTTTTTAAATATCTTCTGTTGCATAACAGGACCTTCTATGATTTTAGGGGCTTGAGGGGGTAGTTCATGTTTTAATACACCATTGAAAAGCTTATTAAAAGAGAAACAGAATGGTGTAATTCAGAGCTTAGTTTTTTGCTTTGTTTCAAAGTAATGGACAAAGTTCTGAAAAATTATATTTTTATCATAACATCAAAGCAGGTTATTAGTTTGTTAATATTAGGAACTAGTAAATCCCCATGAAAAATCACAGGCGGATTAATTAGATACACATCAGAAATACATCATTTATACAAAATACTATTTAAACAACACACTTTATCTAGGCCTACCTATGCAAACTGGGATTTTTAACTCGATAAATGTGTACAATTATAAGGACTGTAAAACTGTGTTTGTTAAGATATTGTATTTATGTACATTATTATATATATTTAAAAAAATATAAAAATATTATCTTTTAATAGCCTTTTATTTCATATTCATAGACCAAATGATTTAGAAGTTATTAATATTATAGGCTATATTATTGATTGAAATTGTAAACATAACCCCAAAGTATAATCTACGCTAGGTTTTGTTTGCGTATTACAGATGATGGGTGAAATCAGGTGTTATATTATTAAGTTAGACGAATATTTATTTCTTCTTGAAATGTTACTCCACGTATGCTCGTACGCACCCTCGCTTTTATAGGAGTTGATAAGTATCAAAGCAGGTTACTAGTTTGTTAATATTAGGAATAAGTAAGTTGTAGGTTGAGGTTAAATGCAACACATTTAAAAATAGGAACGGTAAATAATTGTAGTACGGTAGCACTAATTTATCTGAGCTTCTATGTGTGCTTGAAAAACTTTGGGGTAAATAATGTAAATGGAACTGGGAATACGACCCTTTACCTTTGCTCTTGACTTTCTCTACTACATGCGTAACTGATAAGCACCTCTTTTCATGTACTGATATGATAGCAATACCTACTTCATTTTGTTCCTGGTATTTGTCGTGATAGCACTCAGGTTCGCCTTTTTACAAATGAATCGCTCGAATGAAGACAAGGTTGAAATTGTTTTTTTTTTCGGACAAGAAAATGCTTTGGTGTTAAAATAAAATTATTTTCCAGAACTTTGATTATCCATTACTTTGAAACGAAGCAAGATACTAAGCTCTAGTTTGCACCATTCTGTTTCTATTTTAATAAGCTTTTCAATTGTGTATTGCATGACCTAACTTTATATTTTAAATTGTTAACTCCTCCTTAGCCTTCCAAAATCATAGTGTCAAAAATATCAACAAATTTGTCCTGTTTTGCAACACAAGATATATACAAAGTTTTTTAAACTTATTTTCAGTAACAAAAATAATGAGGAGGTTAAAGGGACTTTATGAACACCCTGTATATTCTGTTAGGCAACTTAGAATGCAATTATTATAAAATAATGTATAAAGTCAATGTACATAATTGAACACTTTTGATGCGGAACTCAGGTATTGTTAGTTTTGTTGAAACAGTTATTCTTTTATATTATTGTAAGCAGTTACTGCCCCATTAATAGTAAACTTTGTTGTGATAATGTCTTGGAATTTTAATAGATAATAGTTTTATGACCAGGGGTGCAGAATATATCTGAACGAGGTTCGGAGGAAATTTTGTCCGGGTAAAAATTTACCAAAATGAGTACAAAATAATTATTTTGGGAAAATAGATAAAACATGAATGGGTCAGTCTAATTGGTTTCTTAACAGTATATACATGGTGTCTCAAAAGTACGTGAACGGTGTTACTTTTTTGTAACCATTGCAGATTACGCAACAAAACTTAGTACATCGTTTCTCTACCAAAAAACTCATTTTTGAAGCAACAGTTTTTTATCACCCTAGTTGGGGACAGCCCGCAGGAAATCTGAGGAAAGTCTTAAATAGAAACATAGTCGAGTTGTACATCAAATTAGAGGTCTATCTTAGGAGAACACAATGCCGCAAATCGGATATGAAAAGGTTCACAATACACAAAATGGCGGCCGTTTAAAGTTACACTTAAAAGCAAAACTCCTACAAGCCACACTAGAAATACCTGCTGAGATGCTACAGAGCTTTTTGAATGGCTACTATACCCGCCTAGCTCACTGCCAAACTGCAGAAGGAAAACAGTTTCAGCATTTATTGTAAAAAAGGTAAGCTGTTGTGAAAATTTATTGGTAATTGTTATTTTTTAATACAATGAATTACCTTATAAGGTCCGTCTTGTGACTTCAAATTGTTTTTGATCTATTCGTTTACAACATGTTTTGAAGTATTTACAACTTCATCGTGGGATACCTCTTGCTTTTTTTTTCATTCACTCTAGGAACTCGACACACATTAAAATCGTTAAAACACTAACACTTACACAAACAAAAAAAACATTAAACAGTCTTGTCCAACACCGGTGTGCACTCTAGTAAATCCGGCAAAGCACTGACGGTACGAAATTAAATGTTATTTTTTAACATGTAGTAAAAATGTATAGTTTGAAATAAAAATTGTCCCCCATCCTCCTTGTAGACCACTTCTACTGAAGGTGATAAGTCACTCATTGTCCAAAAAAACTGGACCTACTGCAGTTGTGGATTGTCAGAGTTTTCCTTTTAAATCTTACGCTAATAAGTAAAACTAAGCCATTTTCAAAATTGTAGCTTTAAACACTTTTGTGTATTTGATGTCTGATTTGTGGCATTGTCTCCTAAGAAAGACCTTTAATTTGATGTATAACTCGACCTACACTCCTATTTAAGATTTTCCTCCGTCTGGGAGTCCCCGTAAGGTGATACAAAATTGTAACTGCATCAAAAATTTGTTTTTTTGTTAGAGAAACAATGTACCAAGATTTGTTGCGTAATCTGCAAAGGTTACAAAAATATAACACCGTTCACAGACTTTTGAGACAACTTCTATATACATATATACACTAGAGATGAGCGATATTTCACGGACATACTTTGTCGTTGATATTTAAAAGTCGCAATCACGACCTGTGGCGAGCTATGGCAGTTTCCTGATTCTCGACTGGATATAAACAGTTGGTGTTCAATAATTTCTTTAGGTACAGGCAGTCACCGTTATACCCTCTTAACCGATTTCAACAAATTTTAATTTGCTGTATTGTTTTTACTGATTTTTTTTTGTTTTCGTCAATACATAAAATTAATTTGAATAATAAAACCATTTGTTTTAGTTACTAAAATCCTTTTTTAACGTAAGCCTACTTGATCAATAGCAATTCTAAGACTAAACTGTATTACATTATATTTTCCCCTATTCCGCCAGTTTATAAAAAGTCTCTGTTATACGCGATTTTTCTTTACACGGCACTTTGCCGAAACGCATCTACTACATAATGGGGCTACCTGTATTAACAATTATTATGGTACTGGTATGCAAATTTTGATAGCTCCATAAAAATGATATTATTCAAGCAATAACAACTAAATCAAATCAAACCATAATATTATACAAAAAGGTACTTAATGCAATAGGTATTTAAAGATGTTTTTGATTTCTTACCTTAAACTGCTTACTGAAATACAAAATCGTGGTCCTTATCACTACGCCCCCCACAATAATCTTAAAATCCAAAAAGTTGATAAATTTGAGATTTTTAAAAAAGTTAGAATTTTGATTTTTTTATTAAATTACACTCAAAAACTCCAACTTTGGGTTTGGGTTTTGAAAGATTTTGTTGTTAATTACCAATATTCACAAATAACAAGCAAGTTTTAATTTTCTATCCAAAAATGTTGGGCAAATCCAAATATTTCAGTACCGAATAAATACATTGTCTTCTTTTAAAAGATGTTCTGGGAAATTTAGTTCCAACCCTTGTTATTTTGGCAACACTGGCTATAACCGGCACACCATGCACTGCTCCAGGCCGCCAGACCAGTGTTGTCAGATTGAGTTTTTTCCCAAAATGGGGCAATTTTTAAGTTTTGGAAAATATTGGGGAAAATAAAATGGTGGGGAAAATACGGGGAATGTTTTTTAATAATGTGAATGAACATGTTAAAACTCTTGTAAAATGTTTTAAAAACTCATACATAAAACCCTCAATATAGCACCCGCAGTGTTAAAACTTCAACTTGGAGAAAAAAAAATCCGAGGTTGAGCCTCCATGACCCATCTCCACTGGAATTTATTCCACACAACATAACCCAGAGCCCCCCTTCTGCGCGTTTGGAACCCCCACACAAAAGTTGGGAAATGTGGTCAAAATTGTTGGGAAATTTTAGATTTTGCCTCCCCCCCCAATAATTTGTTGTAGCAACGCCCCTGGTGATGACTCATTTGTTTCCATTGCATTGATGATGGTGGTGGGGTTATACGGTCCCCTTTCGTGATTGGGGATATTTTTTGCGATAAAAAGTGTCTTCTGGGGAAATTTTGTGTGCTAAAACATTTTCTGCACCCCTGTGTACGACTACTGTATACTGAATTTGAGGAAGAAATTACTATTTAGATTTTACGATTATTATTATACTAATAACAATATTTTTGTTTGGAATTTTACAATGTATTTAGAATAGAATATATGTACAAATAGTTTTTATTAAAATTAATTTGTTTACCAATGTGTTGATTTCATTAATTACAAACACTTTGCTTCACGAAAGCTCAGCCTTATGAAATGTATTATTGTAGGCCTGATGTTGGTACAGTAGAAGCCTGCTAACACGACTTCCTCGATAGCAAGTGCATTTTTCTAATCCCCCTGAGATCGCCAAAACACTTAATGTTAAAGACACCTCTATAGAGCAACTATTAGCCTATTATTTTAAAAACCTCAATAGCACGGATTTTTGTCCCAATACAGATCGCAGCTCTTACCCTCTATAGCATGTCTTCTTGTGAAACCGAACCTTTATAGCAAGAGTTCAACCTCAGTAGTAAGTCGTTTTACACAACGGAACCTTTATAGCATGACTTCATCC
Organism: Philaenus spumarius; assembly: GCA_018207615.1. NCBI lineage: Eukaryota > Metazoa > Arthropoda > Insecta > Hemiptera > Aphrophoridae > Philaenus > Philaenus spumarius. The sequence goes on along the minus strand of JAGFPH010001023.1, from coordinate 21,586 downwards.
TTCCCAGTACATAGTTCCCAAGGTAAGTGACTCAACAGAACGGATGTTTTGAAGGAAACGATGTCTTACGTTCAGTTCTAAACATGAAAATCCAGCTTCTTGCCTTTCCGACCCTCATCAACTGTGACAGGTCAGTCGTGCGCCCGCTGTCAAATTGGTTCGGTGTTACTTAGTTCGTTTCCTGTGCATTGTTTTGTTTGAAACATTCATTGAAACGAATATATTACGTAAAAAATTACGAGTATATATTGTTTGAAAAACATAAAATTACACCATTGACTGTGGAGTTTAAATGAAAAGTGTTGAAGAAAACCTGAATAAAAGAAAAACTTATATTGTCAAGGAAATTAACATTCCAACCACTATGTTGCATACAATTTTGAAAAATAAGGATAGTGTGAAGAGGGTAGTGGGCTCGGTAAAAAGCATGTGTAAGAGCTAAGAAAGGCAAATTTCAAGATGTGGATTAATTTGTTGTTAAATTGCTAAAACAGTGTTGTGATAAAAGTTGGCCAATCAGTGGCCCTATTCTACTAGAAAAAGCACAGGAGTTCGCAAAAAACTTGGCCCATGAAAATTTTCGTGTTAGTAATGGATGGCTGGCTACACAATTTCAAAAAATGTATTAAATTGTATTTAAAAAGGTTTGTGGTGAAAGTGCTAGTGTTGATAATTCTGTCTGCACTGAGTGGAAAGTGACGAGATAGAAGTTCTGCAACTTTGTACACTGTAGCCTAATAATAATTGAATAACTTAAAGTAATCTGTAAAAATAAAAGAAGACCTCACTGACTCAAAATCAAAGAACAGCCAAAACTATGATGGCTGGAGACTTAACACTTTCAGGGTACCTTCATACAACTATGTAGAGGTGCACTAAGAAAGGATTTTGCAAAATATTGATTTTAACGGTTGAAAATAGACAAAATTGGGGGGTTTATTCTAGTATAACAGATAAAAAAAGCTGGTTTGAATCAAAAGCTTAGCAACACAATTCTAGGTGTGGCCAACACATGTCTGTTTGAATGCATTTATATTCATTATCTTAGCAAATATAGAATCAATTAATTATTTTCCCAACCAACAACTTTTAATAAACACAATGAGAAAACTTACTGTATTATAATTCAAACATCTGTTGTTACATATTATTATAAATAAAACACCTAGTTTCGATCAAATAAAGCTTAAAACAATTTTAGGTTAGGTCTATACTGAACCAACACACATTCTTGAAAGCATTTACATTATTTTGTTAGGCCTACCATAACAACCAACTTATCACATTTAGACTCAGGTAATAATTTTATTCTTCACAACCAACAGTTTTTTAAATTTATTTAATAGCAAACACAAACAACGAAAAATGCGTTCTGTATTATAATTCAAACACCTAGGTACAGTATCACTATTAAAATTATGCTATTCTTTACTTTAAAATGCTATGTGATCACTTTAAAATACTGCTTTACCGAATCACATTTTGGTCATATTTTATAGCTTGAAAATTTCCAATCCTCTATATAAAAATAAAAAGCTCTGCCCTAATTATAAGTAATTCCCGTGAAAATATCATAATATACAATAATCTGTTTGGATTTGCTTTGCCGCGGATGTTGGCGAGCAAACTTTTAAGGTTAACAATTCACTTTGGGGTTGGTTAGCAAAGCGAGCGGGGTCAAATCCTATAGTTTGTTATAGGCCTAATAAATGTACAAAATGTCTTTTAAGTTTAATTTGTAGCTTCGCTGAATGATATAAATTTGATTTTCGTAAATCACAGGAAGCAGCACCTTACGAGACAATACATCAATATTTTGGGTCTCCAGTGGTGTACTCTAAAATACTGGAAAAATTATTAACAGTTCATAATTTTAATGTAGATAGCAGCATCTTCCGGACTATTGTAATGTGACAATAAGTAGTTTCACTTTTTTTTAATCCAGGTGACAGCATATTACGAACACAATTTTATGAATACCAGTAAAGTTAATAATTTTAGAGAAAGATTTGTTCACAAGATGAAATTATCGGCAAATTTACTATTCTGTTTTCGAGACAGTGAGGCATGACAAATTTATTGTTTCATAAAAAAAAGTGTGCCGCCTCACTGAGGAATTCTTGGTAACTATTTTTTACCAAGTTCAAATTCTAACCTACCAGGTGGCAGCACCTTACGGACAGAAAGATTTGTTCACAAAAATGAAATTATCGTTAAATTTAGTGCAGATTTACTATTCTGTTTTGGAGTGATTTTTAACAGTCAGGCAGGACAAAAACTATTGTTTCCAAAAAAAAAGTGTGCAGCCTCACTGAGGAATTCTCAGTAACTATTTTTGCAGATTTATTTTACAATGTTCCTGCCAAATGTTAGAATCATGTTGACTTGGTAGTCAAAAGTTTTGCGTCAGTCTGGTAATGTGCTGCTACCTAGATACTTTTAAACGTACCATTCCAAAATAGTTTTTTACTAGATGTCTGATTAGTGCTGCTATCTGAGGACTTATAAATGTACTAAATCAAATCTGTTTGCACATTTTTGTAACTAGAATGCGCTGTTAAATCAAATATTGAACTCAATGGAGTTAAATTAAATTAAGTGAGTTTCAGCAGAACAAGGTCTCCGAAGGAAAGAAAATTCAGGGTTTCCTCTCACCCTTGTTGGCAAGGCGTAGCCCCTTAATTGCCAGTAAAAACTAAATTAACGATTTTTCTGTTAATAGTTCGTTCAGTGCTGATGTACGCGTCTACTGCTTGGTGGGCGCTTGCCAGCAAATCCAGTAGGAAACAGCTGAAGACTCTTCAGACTACCGCTCTTCGCAGACTCACGCAGCAGCCATGGTACGTGAGGAACTCCACCATTCTAGGGTCAGCTGGTATCCCTACCCAGAAGTTTTTGCTATAAGATGTGCCACTAAACTGTTTCAGGATGCACGCAACTCATGCTATCCTCATATAGCCGAGATCTGTAGGAGACTCGACATCCAGGAAGATGGTAGGCCTCAGCCTGTCGTTATCCTGGACGACCCGCCATAGGTTTCTTCACGCTGCGACTCCATCAAGATTAACACTAACCAGTTTGCCTTCTTTTCTATTAAGTGAGTTTCAGATTGATTTAGCAGTCATTAGGGAATAGCCCCTAGATGCTGCTGACGCTCCCTCCAGTGATGCATGCGGAGTGTCTCTGTCCGTTACACATGGTACATGAGTGTTGTATAGCTTCTCAGGAGAGGCTGGCGGATACACTCTCCCACAGTACCTTCTCTGACGAGAGGTCTGTCTAAATGCATTTTTCCGACTAAAAAAAAAAAAAAAAAAAATGGAGTTAAATGTTTCAGAACAGTTCCGTTACGTGCTGCACTCTTTATCCTCTTAGTTGTTGAACTTTATATTGCCTATTGACAGAAGTTGTCATTTTAGATTATAAATGAGTTTATTTTAAGAGTTGTATTTTCTAAAATACATAAATAACGTTTGAACTTACTTTTTGTTGTTGTGAAGTTGTTTCCTATAAACAAAATAAGCCTACATATATTGAATTTACTGGCTATCAAGTACTGCATTAATAAATGCAGTTATACTGTTTTCTGTCTCCATAGTGTTTTGTTTTATAGGTTAATGCCTAATTTTCCTTTTTATATCAGAATATTTTGTTTGACATTACTGTAGTGAGATATTTTCTATTATTGTATTTTATGAGTTAGATAAACTAATTTATTACTGTCCTAAGTATGTTTTCCGGGATATAAGCTAGGGAAAATAGGTGTTTCATGCAATTTATAAAATGGTAAAATGTAGGCCTACCCCCTTGCAACATTTTAAGACAAAAATCTTAATTTACATACGATTTATAACATGAAAAGAGTAGGATGGTGAGTTGAAATAATATAAACTATAATTTTTCAGAAATATTAATTACACTTTGAGTTACGGTCATTTGTAAAACTGGTGTGGTAGGCCTACTCAATGTAAATTTTTTCAAAACTATAATTCGACGACTATAAAAAAGAAAGTTATTAAATAATTTGTTAATTATAGATAAAGTCTATATTTTAATGGGACACTTTCAATATTGTAATATAGTTTTTTGCTCATATATTTTTCAAAAAAATAACTATATAGGTTATAAAAGTAGGGATTTAAAAAAACATTTGGGGGAAATATTTTATTGATATGGATATTAAAATATACATAATTTCATAGAGATCAGAGCATTGTATTTAGTTTTTCAATAATGCTGTCACTTTTCGAATTATACAGCTTTTTGTGATTTCCAAATTAATGTTAATAGGTACAAATAATATTTAAATTTAATTTGTATGTAGGCTACTTCAAGAGAGGTAGAATTAAAAGGGAAATATTTACTGAAAAATATTTTAACTAATCTTTATCCCTTTAGAAAATCTGTTTTTCAGTATTTCTAGATTTTCAGGTTGCATGCCTTTTTCAAAATGCTCTAGTTGAAAAACTATTGAACAAATTTACACGAATGTTTTACACTTTTAAAGGCTAGAGTCCACACTTTCATTTAGTTTGAAGTGGAGAAATCCAGGACTAAATGAAAAATCATAAATTTCATGAAAATGCACATCCAATCAAGTAAAAACTATTGATTCAAAGAAAAGAAATACCGTAACTTGTTTTATTTGTTAAATAAGATTAGACATTTTTGATGGAATCAATTTATGAATACAGGAAAAAGAAAAGTTTTAAGTTTATAGAGTTTTCTACATCTCCAGCGTATTAATCCAAAAATAGCATTACTTCTTTGTGGGACATGTATTTAAATACTTGCTGATAGAAAATAAGCTTGTCGGAATTTCCCATAAGCGTAGCCTTGACCATGGTCTAAACTTGATAGGTTGCAGATCGAGAAAGTATTTTTATTTTTATTATTATTTTAATAAATAAAATATGCTTCTAACTTTTGGTTGAATTTATTTATGGGGAACGGAGGAAATTTTTGTTGTTATTGAGGAGCAGTGAATCGGATTTTACTATACGAAAGAAAGGGGAGAGGGAGTTAAGGTTGATAGAAGATAGCGAGGAGAAGGCGCTTCCAAAAACTTTGGCCTAGGGTATAACAAAGCTTAAATCCGACCCTGTTGACAATGTGGTTATAATGTTTTAAACAAGCAAAGGTAGGAAATAGGGAAGCTCCTATTTCAGCTTTTGATCAGGCAAACCCAAACAAAAGCATTCTCTTTCACGTGCTAGCAAATGATTTTAAAGCTAGCAGTGATTGGAAAGGATCAAGGAAAGGAACGTCATTTCTTTTAAAAAAATGTCAGTGGAAAAGTGGACAAATGAGTCTTGGACACAAAAGTCTTGTGAATCTTCTGTAAGTTGAGGAAAAATCCATTGTTCCAACATGTCCAGGTACGTTATTCAACTTACAGTGCTTTCCATAAAAAAGAGAGGCCCATAAACTTTTGTTAGTGATAAGGCATAAATCACGTTTACATTTGCCGAGTCTCTCTTAAATTACAATGTTGGACGGGGATTTTGCAGACCCCACATGCGAACATTATTTCTATTCTCTTGGGTCAAATTTAAATCAAATGTATTTTTGTTAGAAACTTAAAAGTTGATATTTAAAGGTGGTAAATGTTTGTAAAAGGCGGTAACAACAATGTAGGCCTAATTTGTTGTTTTTAATTTTAGGATTGGGTTTAAGACAAAAAAGCAGGTATTTTACCTAAATAATTAATTGATACAATGTAATTTGGTGTTTAGCAGCCT
>JAGFPH010001023.1:0-15745 GCA_018207615.1 Philaenus spumarius | reverse complement strand
CGAAAATTTGTGAATTTTTAAACAACGATAACTTTTGAATGCGTCGTCCGATTTTCATTTTCAAAAAAGCAGTCGACGCAGTTTTTTAAGCACAAAAAATGTATACATGGTTTTATTATGATTTTTTCGCAAGCTTTAAAGTTATTTTTAAAAAACATAAAAATTCCAAAAAAAATTTAGGTTATTTTTTTTAATTTCTTCTGATTGGCTCGATGGATTAACTCTCAAATCTAATCAGATCTAAGTTTTGATACACCCTTTTGAATGACATGTCGTAGAATTCAATCGGTTGATTCGTTTTTGAGAAACTGTACGACAAAAATTTATTTACACACATACATCCACACACACACACACACACACACACACACACACACATACGGTCGGACACCTCGGCGGGAATAGTCAGAATGGCTTCCTGGGACCTCAAAACGTGGAGATTTAATGAAAACTCGACTTTCGAAAATCGGACCGAAATCAATAACTTCCCTTTATTGGTAGCGGGAAGTTAACAATGAGTCACTAACAAATTGATTTGTTAGTTATTAAAAATCAAAATAGTAATTTACTTATCACCGTATAAATTTTCTTTTTAAGGTAACATTCAAATTTGCCACAAACAAAACCTGTAGAAAATTCTTTGCTTAAATTTATGCGATGATTTTAGTGATGTTTAAGATTATTGAGTTTCGACATGAGCTACAGATTGGCTTTTCGTGATTTACCATGAACACAATCTAATCTTCTCGTTCTGTGTAACAACCTTTCTTTTGGTTTTATATTTTTGTTTCTTGGATATCATCTCCAAAAAAACTGAGAAGAACATTGATTTACTGAAATGCTCATCAAAATATCAATCGAACCAAAAAACAGTTTGTTTCCACAGTCGGGTAGTTGGCTTGTCGATGAAATATCATGGAGGGAAATAGTCACAGGATTTGAGAAGAACAGTGCTTAATTAAGAAAAAACCAGCAGGAAGACTTGACTTCATCAATGGTGTGCTATTTTAAATTTTTACTAAAAATTTGGCTCCCAATTGCCAGTCTTTGGTCACATAGACCATCATCTTTAATCAGTGGCGACTGCTTGTGAATACGCTTGGGGGTTTAAACCTAACGGTTGTCTGGGGAATTTTTTTTAATACTAAAAATTGCACTTTTATGACTTTTCACTACAATTTAACTATTTTGAGACATCAATGAAAAGCGTGTAATATAGTAAAATCGGGTTATAGATTTGATGATAGATTGGAGTATGTAAATTAAATTATAAATCAAAATTTGAGAACAATGTTGTCTTACATATAGTAGTATACTTTATTTATTAGCAGGAGGTAAACAAACACACAACAGAATGAGCGCTCTGTTCACGTAACATAGATGTAATCTGTAGCTTCGGCTATCTTCGGGTGGAGTCGGGAGTCGCTGTACCTAGACTGCAGCTACAAACAATGTTATACTGGAAATTCCCCTTCTACTCCTCTATACCCGCGCCCACGCCTGAAGGTTCATTCTTTGAGTTGAACCGGCCCCTTCAAACGACGCATCTAGAGCCGCGCTTGTAACTCCCTGTTGGATTTTAACAACTTTTCACTCTATGAAACCCAGTACTGAATAGTTGTAGTTGTTAAAATATTCTGGTATTAAAGTAACTGGCTTGGGGTTTCATTAAACTAGCACGAGCCGCCACTGACTGTAAGTCTTACTTATTTTTTAGTATTTTGTACTTACAGAAAACGTTTTAAAAAAGGGCATATAGACAATAATTTTTTATTATTCTATGAAATTATTAAAAGTTTGTAAGTAGACATTACTCTAGGAGCCATTTTGCCTATTGGATATTAAGAAAGTTAAAATATCAGATGAAAATAGAGACTTTCTTCTTTACTTGGAAAGGAAATTGTGTAGGTTAGCAGTTAGTGTAGTGGTCGATCGGTGTGCTTTAGGTGGAACCTCCATCACCGCGTTCACAGGTTCAAACCTAGTTATTGGCGTTCAGCTTAGATTTTATTATTATAACCAAGAAAGTATTATTCTAAACAATAATAAATAAAACATATACAATGGCCTCAATCTTGGAATGTGTTTGAGAGGAGAGGAAAAGAGGGGCCCCACCCTTTGATTGTTATGTTTGAAATCTGCACTCCGCAGTACAACCACAATAAAAAATATAGACCTCTGTTGTGCATACATCTTTTGTACATGTGTTAAAGTTATGCAGAGAATGCATTATTGGAATTGACGAATAAAGACAGCATGAAGGCGGGAAATATTTCCTGAGATATCCTCCAAGCATCGTATTTATTTATCCCTAACAAAATATAGTATATACTATTTGGCATTCTTAGTATATAGGCTTCCTTAAACTCAGGGGTTTACTCGTAATTTTTCCAGTACCGGAACGCTGCCGGAACTGACCAGAAGTGACGGAAAGGGGGGTCACACATTTTTGAAATGTTCACTTCTAAACCCCTACTTTACGTATCTTTGGTGAGTTTTAAGGGTGCAGATACTTATGCTTACTTTTATAAGAAAAGTACTATTATGTAACTATTTTTGTTACACAAGCAAATTTGTATATAGCACAAGCAAATTTTAGAGACACATACTATTTTAAGCAAAAACTTGGCAAAATGTCTCTTATTTAATCCAATGTCTTTACCAGAAATTTAAATCCTCAGTTAAAGCCTGTAAACCTAAACACATTTTATGTGTAGGCCTACCAAGAAATTACTTTTCTTATACAAAAACAATTAAACACAAGCCACTTTTTAGTTTTAGACAGTTCACAAGAGATAGCATGTACAGCCTGCTAAACTCAGCAGCATGTACAGCATGTGCGGCCGGTGTTCAGGTACCTATGTTTAAATATTTTCCTCTTTCGGGGCGCCTTTCGACCTCGTATTTGTGGCGGCGTTTGTCAGTGTACAGACATTGGTTTGTATGTATTCCATTGCGTGCTCTCATTTGTGATATTTATTTTTAATTAATTAATCGTGAAATTAAATGATTTATTCGATAAATATTAATCGCTAAATGAGGTCAAAATTGTATCATGTTTGACCTTATTTTGATTACAATAATCTCATCAATACGATAAACTTTTTTATGAGGAAAAAGTTGATAACATACAAATTTAACATCGCTGGTTTTTAAACTTTTCGAACGCCTCGACTCTGAATCATCGGTCTTTTATTTGTAGTCGTTCGCAACGCTCGCCGAACATCAAAGGCGTGACGAAAGGATGGCAAAAGGTTCCAAGTTGTCCTATTTCGATTCCGAGCTTAGGGACAATGTGGGAGACTTTACTGCAGTTAACTCGCACAGTCGCAACGCACTGTAGTGTAGGAATATCGTGAGGTTTTTCAATTGCCGATTGGCGGATATAAAATTCTGAACCGAGTGTTCAATGAGTATGATTGAGGGAATGGATGGTCCAGTGCAACGTTAGAACAAAAATTTAAACAATATAATCAAAAGCAGTACCGGAACGGCGTTCCGGCACCAGTAAACCCTTGCTTGAACTTCAATTCAAAATAAGTTTTGTATTCTACACTGTTTTATACTTTCCGAGTTAAAACATTTTGAAAAACATTGTTTGCAGTAGAAAATATTTTGACCTAAACAGTATTTGTTATACACACCTGATTCTTTTATTGTATTTTGATTTTGGGTAGGATTTTTAATCTAAAATACATAGTAGTAAGTTAAAACAAGTTAATATATTAACTTTATTATTGGCTATAAATCATAAATGGTCAGTTTAGGAAATATTCATGAATAACAAATATTTTAGATAGGTACATTTTCTTTCAAAAAAATAAAATCAACGTTTACAAAATCAGAGCACTTTAATTTTTCCGAATGAGAGTTTTAGACACTGCCAAAGTACCTTTTCCCAAGAAAATATTTCAGTCCATATATTCCAGAAAATATTTATGCCATAGATAAAATTACAAAAATCAGTTCAAATGTTCATGTGCAGTATCCACAGACTAGGAATGTGTCTGGCCTGAAGGTTGTGTCATCCCTTCTATTTCTCCCCGAACTTGCCTTGGCGGTACAACCAATTCTACGAAAACTAGGTTCACAAATTACATTTAACTAAGAAAGTTACAACTCCATAACAGACTGCATCTCACTTTGTTTTAGTTATACCTACTCTTCTCAGACACACTCCAAGATTGTTCGTGAGTTATAAGGGTCTAACCGATTACTCAGTAAAAAAAACATTAACAATTTTAAAATTTATTTGAATTTTAAAACGTAACGGTTTTTCCACAACGGTTTCCGATCTTTTGTCTTAGATCAGACCAATAGAAACAGACCATTAAGCACAGCACTTAATTTAAAAGAAAGAGTCGGCTATAACAGATGATCATAAAATTATTTTATAGACTGATTGTAATTAACCTTCTTAATAGGTTGTAAATGAGAATAACCATTAAAAATAAAATACCTATAGGCTGTACTCTGTGCCTCAAAAGTTTTGAATAAAGTTGGTCGACCATTCATCAAAGAATAGTTCAATAGCTGTTTCATACTGTGTTTATAAATAGGCTGTAAACTTAATTTTTGAAAACTATAAAGTTAGCTTTGAAAATATTGTTGTGTAATTTTTATTCACCCTGTATATTCAACAACATGATCATATTTTCTAACGAGATACTGTTTTATTTTAAATCATCTGTTTCCCCTGGCCCACTCTGTAGATATCTTTTAGAAATCAATTTTAAATCTTTCTAAAAAAAGTGCAATAAACCAATAAGAAACACAAAATTACAAATGAATGAATTTCAATTCCGTATTTCAAAAGTTTTCAAAATCATTAAAATTTTAAATGTTGTGTTTATGCAGGGGTGGTATCTACTACTAGTACCTGCTATATTTTTAATAATAATATAAGTTGCTATAAATCAACCGTTGATTAGTTCTACGCGATACAATTTTAAAAATTTCAATTCAATTCCTGTAATGATAAAGTGTTCATTACTATGCACATAATTACAAGATTATACCTTTTACAATAGAACACATGTTTGAATAGCCTCCAATTAGGAAATATCAAGTAGAGTAACAACCAAGTAATTTAATAATTAAGGCAGTTGAAGCTGTTTTCATTTACATACATTTGTAAAGATTCTAATGTTTGTTTTGGTGTGTTATGTAGGCCTATTTAGTTTCTAGGTTACTGTATATCTCGGGTTAACGTACGACATACAAACAAACAAAATCAACAGGAAGAAATAGCAATCTGACTTTATCAGTTTAGATAAAGTCTAAGTAATGCCTAAATAATTGGAGGTCCTTGACACTAAAACTTAACTGTAACTAAGGATACATCTGTATTATGGGTAGGACTACCTATATTCTTAATTTTGTTTCAACTCTGATGAACAAACAAAAAATACAACTGTTGTTAAGTTTTAGTAACTACTGATATGATTTTTATTAAATATGGATTAAAATCTATCCACTGAAAGATTTATGTATACAGGAATGCTGGGAAGATTATATTTGGAGTCCCAAAACTCATTCAAAACTTTATGATGAAAGGAAAAATTCATACTTAAAATTTGTATTTTCCACTCACTATATATTTGTTCTTAAATTAACAAAAGGTGTGATGATGATCGGACAGGTTCAAAAGAAAGGATAGTTTAACTGAAAAACTTTATGACAGTATTTTGTAAATCAATCACAGAAGCGAGAACAAATGTGAGCCAATTAAATATATTTGATACATTTTAAAAATCCCGTTTGCACGACCTTTCTGAAAAAAATTAGATAATTTAAAATGTCATTTTTTCGTCTTAAAGTCTTCACTTTGTGCCCAGAAACAGAAAAAGTCATCGTCAAAAACCAAATTCACTATCACTACGTCCATATACGATTCCATTATAATTGTAGAGAAGTGATATTCCAGTTTGTAATGAAGCCACCATTGCTACATCTGCGGATGATACCGCTATTATTTCAGATGAAAGACTGTAGATGGCTGTAGATAGGATCAGTAATTGAACAAGAAAGTGATGAATAAAGCTGAATGAGACCAAATCTCTTCGTGTTACTTAAACTAATAGAAAAATCAATTATCTCCCTGTAAATATCAATCAACAAGTGAGCCCACATGATAATGCAAAATATCTAGGCATGGCACTTGACACAAAACTGCGCTGGAGAGTAAATTTAAAAAAGAAAAGTAAAGAACTTATCAAAGATTGATGAAATTGAATTGGCTTCTCAGTTGTCACAATAAACTATTACTTTATGGACAAGTCCTACAACCTAACTGGACATATGGTGTGCAGCTTTGGGAATGTGCTAAAAGAGGCAATATAAAAATAATCCAGACGTTCCAAAGCAAGATACTCAGAAGCATTGTTAATGCTCCTTGTACCAGTGGCGGATGAAGGGAGGGGTTTGGGGGGCTTAGCCCCCCAACAATTGTATAAGCCAATGCACAAAAATTTGGTGTGTTGGAAAAAGAAAATTTGTAACACAAAAACAGTAATATCAAGTTTAAATGTGTGTTTTTAATTTCATAAGTACTCGCTTAATACAATATTTCAAACAAGACTTTAGCTCTTATAAATACATACTTCTCTAGGAACAAACATCTTATGCTGCTGCGATATATATGCCATTGTACAGTGCAGTGGGACCGGAAGCGGACTAAAAAATACTGTGCGTGCGTTTTCCGCACTACCAAGTTTGACCTTTTTAGAACATCCCTCACACGTCACACATCCCTCGATTTGAGTTTCGAAAAATCGAAAGCCTTCTTTGAACATTATGATAGTAGACACCACTTTACTTGAAGCAGAAATGGCAGTAGCTAATAATTAACTTAAATCTAGAACTGCGTCGTAACAAAATTTGATGGAAAATAAAAAGGTCATTAGTGTCAGAGTAAAGTTTGAAGAGTTGAGGGAAATAGTTAAGCAAGAAACCTTTCATAATTTATTTAAGAAAATCAAACCTGCTTCTATTCCCATAAGCTCAGCCTCGTGTGAAAAATAGGTTCTCTGCTACGAGGAGGATCAAAAACTGGCTGAGAACTTCAGTGCTGCAAGAGAGATTCTAAAACTTATCTTTGTTCTACGTAGAGAAGAAAATACTCAGAGAACAGATTCAAACCCAAGATATTGTAGAAAGGTTCTTTATGAAAAACAGAAAATTGCACTTGACAGACACTTTGGTTTATACTTTTTGACCTTTGACTATTTATATTTCAAAGGAAGTTCATAATAATAGTAAATACTTTTATTTAAAATGTAACAATTTTGTTAAATAGTAATAAACATTCGTTCTTGAGTTTTCATTTTTTCCTTTTCTTTCCACCTTTAAATTTAAGTGTCCAGAATAGTCCTATACAGTTCTGCTAAATTTGCTATGTTTTTAATTTTAAGAAAGGTGCAATAACTTACTTCAGGTATTACAATTATATATATATATTTTTTTTTTTAAATAAGTCTAGATTAGTCAAATTTTAAGTGCTAGAATGGCGGAAAAGTGATTTCCAGGTGCCTGATTATAAATTTTATTCCATTATTCCATACCCCCAGACCACCCGGTGCTTCCATACTAAATTAGCCCCAAGGAAAGTTTTTCTAGAGCCGCCTATGCTTGGTACGTACGAAATGAAGAGATCTTGGGATTGCTACGGTACATGAAGAGGTTCAGCAATTTGCTAAGAAACATGAAGAAAAATTGCTTAGGCGTCACACTATCGAGATGCTACAACTTCTCGATAATACAGAGGGTAAAGCCGTTTGACTTGGCCTAAGGCGGGAACAGTGCAGCTGTCAGAAGATCAAGTGATTATTAGTTTTAGGAGTGCATCACAGGGCGTACAACCAACAAAATGTGTTAATTGTATAGATGTATTGATAGATGGACTAGGTTCAGTTTTAATAAATACAAACTAAAAACATTATAATAATTGTAGAGCATGCAGGTTCTGGAATTCATTGCTGGAGAGTTTGAAATGCATCAATGATCGTTTTCAGTTCAAGAAGGCTTTGGGTTGATGGTTTTGCGACAGTTTAGGGCGCTCAGGCAGTTTTTTGGGTGTTTTGAAGGATGTTCTAGAATGTGTGTGTGTTTATATATTATATGCATATTTCTTTCTCTTCTGTATAGTGCAGACAAATTACTTTTAGATTTATTTATTTTTTTTTTTTTTTTTTGGGTTTAAAGGCGAAAAACCTGGGTGGTTATCATCGCCTGTCTTTTAGATTTATTTTACTTAGGGCATAAACGAGTATATTTTTAGTTTTCTCAATGTCGTACATTGTATTAGTTTTCATTAGTTTTGTACGTTTTAGAAGTAATTATTATTTTATATTTTATTGTTTATGAATTTTTTGTAGTGTGAATGTTGATGTAGTTATGTATTTTGTAAATCAAGGTTAAGTGGAAGGCAGGACCCAAAATGGTCCTAACTTCGCCTCAAAAATAAAGATTATAATTGAAACAATATTTGTTTTGTTTAGATCTACACAGAAATGCAGTACTCAATATATTGGCTAGGCCTAGCCCTAATCATGCAAAGTAAGCTTGCTTCTGCCGCAATTTGTTCAGTGGACGCTGATTATAAGACCGCTTGCAAGTTTGGAAACATGAGCCTGACTACGCTCAAAGGTATAAACGTAAGGAGGGAACAATGCGATGAAATTGTCAACATTTCTCAGTTAGCAGCGCCACCTGTAGTCAGTATCGCATGGCCTAACAAGGTAAGTGTGGCAAATATCTGCTCTTTTACTGTACGTTTACATGTTATAAATACATGGACAGTAGTCAACTTACTTGGAAAGCTCTTCCAAGTGTCCAAAATCATCGAAAGAAGCGCCTTTGTTGAAAAAATCTCTGTAAGTACGGTGAATATATTGGGGCAATTTTTATCTTAAAATGGAGCGGCAAGTTGGGAATATTTATACACCTTATTCAATTAAGAGCCCCATAGTGGATATTTGGTTTCTTACCTTGATCCCCCCCCCCTCCTGGCTACAGCCTTGATAGCATCTACATTAAACTTTTTGAAGAAAAAATTAAAATAATAAATATTAAAAGCCTTACAACAGCTGTGGTGTAATTCACAGAAACGGTTTCCGAGTAGTATGGCCGTATGTTTCAATTTAATAAAAGTAGACTGAACCTGTAGTATTGTTTTTACAGTATTGGATTAATACATTATAATAAAAATTTAAGCCATAACCTGCACAGATTTTTATCGCAGTTCAAGTAGATCTTAATTGTATTAGGGAATCATAATGATCATATAAATTATCATGATTAATGATGATTGCAATCAAAATACATACTGTATTTACACAGCTTTACACGTCAAGCAACATGATAAGTTTTCTGCATGACACTTGTTATGTTACCACGGTTACAAATACCACAAAATTGCATTCAGTATAATTCATTAAATATTTTGATTTTAATTTAATTTCTCCTTGAAGTCAGCCTTTTGTTTAGTTCAGGCATGTCAATATTATAGTTCATAATCCTGCTTCTTTTCATATAAAAATACCTATGAATAAAAAAAAATTCCTAGAGATAAAAGTAAATGAAAATATGAAATTTCATCTTCAAACATGTAAACAATTAATGGCATTGTGATTATTAGTTTTCGAGCATTGAGTTTTGCAAAAACGCAAGCCAAAAACCTGGAATTGAACACAGGGTTTTCGAATTGGTTTAAAATTATACAAATCGGTTTCTCAGAGAATATATTTTCTACGTTTTTACATTATTAAATGAGCATATTAACTGAATATAAGTACTTTGAAGTCAATTATTAAAAAAAAAAAACATTTTAGACTTCTCTAAGTTTTAAATCGTATAAAAAAATAATGAAGATATTCAAAAACTACAAATAGAACTTCCTTGTACTTTGCATTCTGCAATCTTTTGACATGCATAAAACTACATTTTCCCGCCTAATATCAAAATTTTGGAAACAATTACATTTCCATAATTTATTCCGCAAAAACTGTTCGAGATATCTCAAAAGTTCTATTTTAAAGTACACAATTTTCTTTAATAAAAACAATATTTCATAACATTCTTATTTATAATTGTGCTGAGTTATAGAGAATTGAAGGTTTTCATTCAGCCACATTTTAATTATAATTTCTGGTACTCGAAATGTATCTTGGTTCAATGCAAGGTTTTCGGTTGCTAGGCTTTTTTAAAATCACTTTACCAGAAAAACTATATAACGAAATGTCATGATTTTTTCACACAAGAAAGACAAAAGTCCATATTTTCATTTACTTTTTCTCCAAAAAGATATCTTTTATAGATTCCGAGATATAAGCCAGAGAAAACAGGAGTTTTTCGCAATTTAGAAAACGTCAAGGGGGTCCCCTTGCAAGTTTTTAAGGCAAAAAAACCGACTTTGGATTTTCATGGGTTTTATTACATTAAACGAAGCAGGATGGTGAGTAGAATTCGATTTTTTTGCCTTAAAAACTTGCAAGGGGACCCCCTTGATATTTTCTAAATTGCAAAAAACACCTGTTTTCTCTGGCTTATATCTCGGAATCTATAAGAGATATCTTTTTGGAGAAAAAAGTAAATGAAAATACGGACTTTTGCCTTTCTTGATAGAAAAAATCATGACGTTTCGTTTGACAATTTTTCTGCTATAGCGGTTTTAAAAAAGGCTTGCAACCCGAAAACCTGGAAATGCTTAAAACACGATTTTCTAAACGGTTAAAGATAAGAGAAAACCTTTTTCAGTGAATATTCTCCTTTCAATTCTAAGACTTTTGAGGTAGGTATCAATTAAATTTAAATCATTTTTATAGCGTTTATTTAAGATATTTTAAGTAAAACTGTTACTCAATATAAGCATTTTTTCAAAGCTGTATAACTCGGTGCCTATAAGAAGAAAATTTATGAACAAACTTTTTTATTGTAGACAAAAGTCTATATTTTAATGGGACACTTTCAAATTTTCAATATCTCATATAGTTTTTGAGAAAACAATTTTAGAAAAGTACATATTTCAACAATAAACATTTTCGAAAGGAAAATTTTTGCCCCGATATGGGTATCAAAATATACATAATTTTATAGAGAATAAAGATGTGTTTGTAGTTTTTCAATAACACTGATATTTTTCGAGTTATTCAGCTTTTTATGATTTCCAAAATGGTTTTTCTTAAATAGCTATAAAAATGATTTAAATTTAATTGATACCTACCTCAAAAGTCTTAGCATTGAAAGGAGAATATTCACTGAAAAAGGTTTTCTCTTATCTTTAACCGTTTAGAAAATCGTGTTTTAAGCATTTCCAGGTTTTCGTGTTGCAAGCCTTTTTTAAAACTGCTATAGCAGAAAAAGTGTCAAACGAAACGTCATGATTTTTTTACACAAGAAAGACAAAAGTCCATATTTTCATTTACTTTTTTCTCCAAAAAGATATCTCTTATAGATTCCGAGATATAAGCCATAGAAAACAGGTATTTTTCGCAATTTAGAAAACGTCAAGGGGGTCCCCTTGCAAGTTTTTAAGGCAAAAAAACCGACTTTGGATTTTCATAGGTTTTATTACATTAAACGAAGCAGGATGGTGAGTAGAATTAATACGTACCAAAAATTTTCTAAAATATTAATTACACTGGGAGTTTTGGGCTTTTAAGTAAAACTGTTACTCAATGTAAGCATGTTTTCAAAGTTGTATAACTCGGAGTCTATAAAAAGGAAATTTATGAACTAATTTTTTTATTGTAGACAAAAGTCTATATTTTAATGGGACACTTTCAAATTTTCAATACCTCATATAGTTTTTGAGAAAACAATTTTAGAAAAGTACATATTTCAGCAACAAATATTTTCGAAAGGAAAATTTTTGCCCCGATATGGGTATCAAAATATACATAATTTTATAGAGAATAAAGATGTGTTTGTAGTTTTTCAATAACACTGATATTTTTCGAGTTATTCAGCTTTTTATGATTTCCAAAATGGTTTTTCAAAAATAAACGCTATAAAAATGATTTAAATTTAATTGATACCTACCTCAAAAGTCTTAGAATTGAAAGGAGAATATTCACTGAAAAGGTTTTCTCTTATCTTTAACCGTTTAGAAAATCGTGTTTTAAGCATTTCCAGGTTTTCGGGTTGCAAGCCTTTTTTAAAACCGCTATAGCATAAAAAATTTCAATATCAGGCATAGTTTTTGACAAATTTTAATGTTTTCCCTCCTTGACATCTTTTTGCTGCCACGAATTTTAATATTTTGGAAGTAGTATTACTAGACTAAGGGGCTCGTTTAGCTAATCAACCCCTTGTGGTGCCTCGTGTTGAAGCAAATGCAAACATACTATTGTTTAGGCCTAATCTAAAATATTGTGTTTAGCTTTTGATCCAAATCCGCTGCTTTGTTTATAAATGGTACACAAGTTGTTTAAATTATAATACAGGTCATGTAAGTCTCTTTTATGGATTTTTGCTTTTATTTTGTTAACCTTACCTAAAAAAGGTGTTACTTGTGAAGAATAACTAACAGATTTTCAATTTGCTAAGTTAGTTAATTTGGTGGTAATGAATGTAAATGCATTCACGAAACGTATGTTGGTTAAGTACAGGGCTGACCTGAAATTGCGTTAAGCTTTTGATCTAAATCAGCCGTTTTGTAGGAACCCTAAATATGTATAGGATAAAAAGTAGCCCCCACAGACACTTTAATTTTATTTATGTATAGATATAGATGTATCAAATTGTACCAATATTAACACCAGTCTCTCTGATTCTAACAATCAACTTGTTTTCATTAATTAGCGAGATTAGATGTTTGCATTGGTAAGTGCTCTCGAACAAAGAGTAATTTTACATTTTTCCCAGAAATTTACAAACAAAATTAAATACTTCCTCTCCAGTTTTAGTGATAAATTGGTTCTACTTATAATAATTCCTTGTAAATTTGAGACAGTGCCTTTAAAATATTTACACTCCAGCTGATTTTATTGGACACCGTAACTTGCATCTACCGTAGATTCACATTGGTAAAGAATAACTTGTAGTTTTAATCCTGACTTCAACTCTTTGAACCTGTCTTAATAATCCTTGATCCTGGCTGTGTTTTGCTTTATGTTGATAACAGTGATGTTTAATGTTACACATCATCGAGATACTGATGTCAGCATTGAACTTTAACACGTTCACTGCTAAGGACGCACATGTGAGCTTGACACTAGACACCATGAGAAGCGGCTGACGCACAGTGCATTGCACGCCAATCCCCGTATTGGAAGTATTTTCAATTCACAATGCATTGCGTGCTTCGCACGACAATCACCGTGTTACAAGAATTTTCAATACACAGAGCATTGCGTGCTTCGCACGCCAATTTTAAGCCTATGGACGCACATGTGCATCCGCTTTAAAATATTAGTGATTATTACGTAGAAAAGTTCAAAAATAAAAAATAAAAGGTCAGCTCCTAGCTTAGGAAATACAAAATTTGCGTAGCAGTGAAAGTGTTAAGCAAAGAAAACTATCTTCACACACAAAATTGCTGAAAAAATGCAATATTCTTTAGAAATGTTTTGTTTACTTAATTTTGATAAAGCCATAAATGCGTACCAACTAACCGAATGGAACAAAAAGTATTGAATATAGAAGCAATAACTTTGCATCGACAATAGCAAATAAATAACTTATTCGACACAAATAACGTGTGAGCAAAAGAAAATAGTAGAGGTAAAGGTAGGAAGCGGGGTGTCTGTGCCCTCTGATACATGATTTTTCTCTGCGGGAGAGTTTCTCGACTATGATTTTGTTAGCTCTGTCTCAGGTTTCCTTTGCATCACAGTTATGCTGAATAAATTGTAGTGTGCTCCCAGTATATTTTTTGGCTAAGTATTTTAAAAATATATTTTGTTATATCTATGTAATACAGTTATTATGTAACTGAAATGACTAAACCGTAGTATTTTACTATATTTATTTGTATTTCAATTACGTATTTTAAAGATGTACTATGTTATTATAGTGATTGTTTTAATTGTTAAGTGTTGATGTAATTTATAAGTATAATTTATAAATAGTTAAAGGTGTGACGCTTTCTATGCAATAGGTTTTGTCAAGAAGCAATAGAAATAAATGAAACGAAATGATAAAAATGATATCGAAGGGTTGAGACTTGTGTTATACTACCTCCCAACTTTGATCCACTGCAATGTTGAACCAGTGATTGGAAGAAATCAAACCAACTTTACCGTCACCTCAATAATAAAGGACAAGACGATTACATTAAACTATTTTCTCATATTAAGGTGGGGCTACAAAAAATCGAACTAGCGATCACAAACAAGAAAAACCTATCTATATCGGTGTCAGATTGTTTAATAATTGGTTGCGGAAGTCGCATAAAACATGTTTAAAAATGTAATTGCATTCATTTGACATGTAAACAACAATTTTATTTATTTGTTATAATAAATGTACTAAGCAACTAAATACTTAGTTTTCACAACATTTAAAAAATATTCGTCTTTCGTTATACCTGGATCATTCAAATATAAACGGTAATATATTTACTAATTAATAGCGTACACAAATAAACCCGTCAGCTTTTCTCTACGTAGCTGTAAGGTCTATCAAATGAACAAAATTCCTTTGCAGTAAAACACCCGTCAAAAACTTTCCCAGCTGAGATATGGGTTTTGGCAGGCTTCATCCCTTCTCTGCCACTCCTTACTTACCATTTTTGAGTCTGGAGTGCCATGTCATCATTGTGATGATGAAAAAATCCTTTCCTTCGTGCCGGAATCGATCCAGTCTGCCTCAAATCTCCAACCTGACCTGTTTTTGATTTTCGGTTAACAGTCTCAGAACCCAAAATGTTTACAGATAATTTAGCTTTTGCCAGATAATTGATGATACAAGTATGGGTTGACTATTCAGAGTGTCTTTTTTAAATGGGCCACCATTGGTATCTTGTATACTATAATGACAGCAATTCCAAAATAGGATTTTACAGCACAAACATGAAGCCCGAGGCAAAAATGTCCTTCGATATCCCAGGCATCGCATGTCCGTCTACGAGACTTGTTCATTTTACATGGGAATCAAACTGTACAACAAATTACAGTCTGATATAAAATATAGTTTAAGTTGCACCAGTTTTAAGGAAAAATTAAATGTATTTTTAACAGAGCAATGTTTTTACTCAGTTGAGGAGTGTAGAGGTGTCTGAGACACTCCTTTTGTTGTAGCTTCTTCTGTACTGTTTTGATTTTTTTAATTTGCTATTGATGTAAGTTGTTGACAATTCCTACATTGCATTGGCAATACCAAACTATGTAATCTAGAAGCTGGCCAAATAAATAAATAAAATAACTTACGAAATGTTCTGAATGTTTTAGTCTGAACTGTTCACGGTGCTGATGTTAGACGCAGGGCAATATGGAACTGGACCACTGTATCTTCAATGGCTGGTCACTAATGTTACGGTAAGTTGTTTTAGTTCTATTAGTTTTGTATACACCCATTTAAAACATACTTCCTCACCATAAAGTAGTAAAACCATTAAAACTAATTTTAAACAAAATGTATATTCCCAATGTTATTTTTATTTGAAATTTTTATAAAAATATATCCAACAGATTGATTTACATGTTATTCTACCGGGTGTTTCAAATAAATATCGGGGAGTTGAGGCTTTGAGGTTTATATTACAATTATAAATAATACATCAAATGAAAGAGCAACTCAAACAGTT
>JAGFPH010001022.1:316613-352511 GCA_018207615.1 Philaenus spumarius | reverse complement strand
CGGGATAAATCTAAGACAGCGTTAATAAATAAACTCAAATTACAATAACTAAGATGCGATAAATTAATTTCATTGCATTTAATCATACATTTAGCGGAATTAAGGAAGAACAGACACAAATGATGTTCAGGTATATACTTCCATTTTCTTTACGATCAAGCAAAACAACTGGTATTATTTTCTAGAAACGTATAACTTGAAGTTCCCGGAAACCGAATGCATTATTATCCCAGTCAATATTACCTGACCCTCGGAACCTCATTGCTGAGATAGCCTACAGATATTCTATATACCAATTATTATCTAAAATACGATCGCGTTATCCTTCGCTCAATTATAATAATTAAATTAAAATGTTATAATGAAAGACGTGAGAAATGCAGAGAAGTATAAATATATTCAAAGAGTATACTTAGGTTTTGTTAACAACGTTGTGTTTGCGAATGTTTTATTCGGACAATTGAGTTTTATCATTCGGAAAAATATTCCTACAGTGTTTACATTTTACAAATTAGCATTCCTCAAAATATATTGACTAACAGCTTTCTCAATATACAGGGTGATTCAGGACGAAACGGTGAAACTTACAGGACGTGTTCTACTAGTGAAAATAAAGAAAAAAGTTCATCTAAATATAGGTTCGAAAATGCTTCGTTTTCAGTTATCCCACATTTTGTTTTTTTTTCTCACAAAATACTTAATGTCTTTGGATGAAGGAAATATTTCCAACAACTTTGGTAAAATCTCTTAACTTTTTTATAATTTTTCAAAATGGCGGCCGTTTAAAACTTTGAATGAAAAATATATCGAAAGCTGCTAACTTTACAAAAAAAATCCAAAAAACAAAAATTCCTTTTTTTAATGACGAAAATTTGTTATCATTCTGTAATTTAAAAGATTACCGAATTATTTTCTAAAAACTATAAAATGCATACCTTGATAGTTGTCCATAATATCCAAAATTACTCCAGAACCAAGTTATTAGAAAAATCATCTAAATACAGTCCATAATTAATTATGACGAAGTTAAAAAAAAGTGTGTATTACTCCAAAACAAAACAGAACTGTAAACTAAAATTGTAAGTCATTTCGAAAATTAATTTCAAAGTAGGTTGAAGACAAAGAAAACAAAGATAAAAATGTTTTTGTAGTTTGCCAATAACTCGGTTAATTTACAAAAATAATAAAAACTGTTATTGTCATTAAAAATGGAAATATTTTGTTTCTTGAAATTTATTTTTAGCCCAGACAACAGGTACTTTTACCTGGAAAAAAATGCGGGACAGATGAAACTTGGTAATATAGTACGTTTCGACATCCTAAAAAATATACTAAGTTTGAGCTTGGAAAATGGTGGCCAAATTCCGTTTCAAAATTTTGTCTGTGAAATACACAGTTTTTGAGTTAAGTGCCATCTTGTGTTGTGTATTTATAAAAAACTGCCTGAATGCGCTATTATCTCCTGGATATGATGAATTATTTATTAGAATTTTTATTACATTATTGAACTATTATTGCTATTATTTGTTTTGTAATTAATTATAATAGTAATAATTATTATTATTTTTCATTGTACTAGCTTCCACACTACCCGTGAGGTAAAGTTAATGCAGCGTTTTTGTTTTGTTTTTTTTTTTTCTGTGGTTTTATTTACGAGGTGTCCCACAAAGAGGTTTAAACGTTTGATTTTGTATAGCTTGCCCATTAATTCATCGATCTTTTTGAAACTTTACACACCCCACACTAGACAATTTAAAAATGTTCTGTAAATATTTTAGCAGTACAACACTTGCAGAAAAGAAATGGTGGAATAATGACATATTTATTAATTTAATGGAGAAAAATGTTTGAAACGGAATTTGGACACCATTTTCCATGGTGGTAAGTTCAAAGTGGTAGGGGTCGCAAACTTAGTATTTTTTTTTAGGATGTAAAAATGTACTATATTACCAAGTTTCATCTCTCCCACAATTTTTTCCAGGTAACTTCATTTTTAACTCTCTGCTGCCTGGGCTATTTGTAAAGTTGACGGTTTTAGAGATTTTTAACTTTAAAAATGCCAATTGCTGTGAAAATATCAGAGTGTACAAAATCTGTTCGCATTAGCTTCGTCATATGTCGACGTTTTTCATATATTTTAAAAATTATGGCTCCTTAATAATTTACTACTTCCTTGTAGGCAATTCTTATTCAACTCATCTTTTGAAAGTGCCATTGTGTGTGTGTGTGTGTGTGTGTGTGTGTGTGTGTTTTGTTTTTAGAGGTTTAGCTTGTTAACTAACTTTAAGTTTATCGATTAGGTATTTATAGATTTTAAGAATTGCTTTTTCAATGTATATGTTCTGTTACTACCAGTTGTAGATTTTCCACTGGGGGCTATGCCCCTGGACACTTCGCTTGGCTCGCAGTTGGAAAACTCTCTAAAGGCTTTCGCTAATCTTTGGCTCGTTTGTACCTGGGCGAACGAGCATCGTTAAGTTTTTTTAACATCTGGATTGTATCTATAATGTATCTATTCAAATATTTAGTGACTTTGAAGGAGGTATAAAAAGAAGCTGTACCTATTCGCCTTCTAAGTGACTTGAAAGGTGGTATAAAACGAAGATCAGATTTTAAATTTTATGCGCATTTTCAGACTTTATGCGCGTTTTTGAAGACATAAAACCTAGCGCATTCAATTCCTGACGTCAAATAACCCCTGTGTGCAAATTTTCATCAAAATCGTAAGAATCGTTTTCGAGATCCGAGACAGATACAAAGAATTGCTCATTTAAAGTAATAGAATTATTTCTTCGTGTTTTTATACTAATGGTTAGTTATGTAATATATTTTATCTACGACCATTGCAATAAACACCAATAACGCTATTACAAGTAACATCAGAAAGAGGTACATTACAAACCAAAAGCCAACCCGATTAGGTAATGATATCGGAAGTAGAGTTGTAATAAAAATAACGCTATTCGTACATCAGCTGATTGTACCCATACGTTCCGGATGTTAGTGTGTTATTGTAACTAACCTCAAACGTGAGTTGACGCATTCCGCAAACATGAGTGATAGTGATGAATTTTTTAGTATGGTTATGAGTAAAAGGAATGTTAATTTCACTCCTGTTAAAAGGGTATCAAATTGAAGAATTATTACTCACTTCTTATTTTTTTACACCCTGTATATTTTTGGTCGTAAATAAAGTAGTGTACGCAACGATTGTATTCAGCCTTTAAGCCACTCGTGAGATATTTAGAACACTCGCTTCGCTCGTGTTCCAACTTACATCTCACTCGTGGCTTAAAGGCCTTCATAATACAATCGTTGCGTAAACTACTATTCTGTCATTTTGTTTATTATTATTTAGTATTAAAACGTGTGCAGCGTTAAACCTGGTTTTGAGTTTCTACGTGATTTAAAAATAATTCAAATGTTTTGTTATTTCTTGTAACGGAAATAGATAGGCCGCTTGCAGTAGGTGCTTTGGTTATATACAAGTATAAGACTCCGCCAGCTAGGTAGGTTAGCAATAACGTAGGAGTCTTTAGTGGTTTGAATTTATATTTTATAAATACAATTCAGTAAAATACGTAATTGTTGTAGCTTTCTAGTCGTTTAAACCTTTTATATTTCAAGTTTGTGGGTATAGTTTATTTGAACTGGATATGAATATTGTTTGGTTAAATAAAGAAACTTTATTTTTTGTCTGACTGAAGGTGGTTTTAAACTGCTTGTAAACAGTAATACACATTGTTTACCTGTGATTTGTATTTTGTAAGGGTTTAGTAAAGAAAAATGCATCGCTAAAAAGGCAAACACTGTGAAACAATGTTCTAACACTCGCAACCATTCTACCAAAATTTACCATGTTATTCAGAAGCTAAAAATTATAGAAAATATTACAAAGTTACGTTTCTATATCTTGCTTAGTTTAAGTGTTTTTGTGTGTTTTTGAAACGTTTTAAGATAAATTCATGACACTCTGAATAAAGTCTATCACATTGTTTTAAACAAAAGTATACAATTTAATTTTGCTATCGTTGTCAGTTTCAAGATGGCGGATGTTAAAACTTTTTAAAGTTTAACATCTGCAAAACTAAACATTTTACTAAAACATTTTAAGTTAAAAAATGTTTAGACAATAAATACAATTACAACAAAGTATCGCTTTTTATCATTGAGTCATGGATAATTAAAAATAGTCAGACAATATTCTGGCTGAAAGTAATTTCTGTCAATATAGTAATAACCAAAAGCTACTTTTACTTTCTCACTATACTATTGTATTTTCTCAGTTATACTTAATTAAATGATAATAAACGGTGCCAGAAACTTGCACATACTTTTTCACAAACATAGATAATTATTAAACAGATTCACAGTGACTTCATAATTGTAGGAGGGGTAGGAGGGGTGTTTATATACTAGGAGATTACCCAATAAATATTATTTTGAAGTTATTTAGCTACGGATAACGTAATTCAAATTAATAAATTTGTGTTTCTTACCGTCATCGTTATCCAATTCTTTCTTTAAGAAACGTGCTACAGCTGTTTCGCGATTTATCGCATTTTCAAACACTTTACACGAAACACATTAAAATATAAAACACACACAGTTCACACACGATAATTCTACGCCCATTGGGACGTCGTCAAAAAATAAAATAGCACACAAAAATACATAAAACGTCCGACATGTTTAAAACTTGTTGGCCAACTTGTTGTGTGCTATTTTATTTTTGACGACGTACCAATGGGCGTAGAATTATCGTGTGTGAACTGTGTGTGTTTTATATTTTAATGTGTTTCGTGTACAGTGTTTGAAAATGCGATAAATCGCGAAACAGCTGTAGCACGTTTCTTAAAGAAAGAATTGGATAACGATGACGGTAAGAAACACAAATTTATTAATAAATATTATTATTATTATTAGGTAGAGATAAAACTATTGGATCGTTTTCGAACAAATTTGCACCAAACACGTCAATTAGGGCTGTATAGATGCATGAAAAAAGGTTTTGAAAATTTTTGAAAAACAACCCCCTTTATGGCCAAAAAACCCATAAAAATCAGTTATTATTATTATTATTATTAGCTAAACGAGAATTTTGCATAAGAATATATTAGCTAAGATGCGTTTTTTTTGCATAAGTTTTTTACATTAAGGACTACGAATAAGCCAAATTTTTATCAAAATCGTTAGAGCCGTTTTTTTTATAAAAAAATAATAACTGATTTTTTGGGTTTTTTTTTGCCAAAAAAAGGGGTAGTTTTTCAAAAATTTTCAAACCGGTTTTTCGTGCATCTATACGCCTACTTGACATGTCTGGTGCAAATTTGTTTGAAATCGATCGAATAGTTTTTGCTCTAGCTTTGTATACATACAGACATACATACATACATGCAGATATATAGACAGACGTTTTGTAAAAACCATTTTTTTTTTTATTCAGGGGTCCCAAAACGGATATTTCCACAAAAATCTCAACATCAATTTTTTTGCGATCATTATACTTTCTCTATACTATAGTATAGTGAGAAAGTAAAAAGTGATACAATGTTGGATATTCCAATAAATTGTCTACATTTTGTGCATACAATTTTTCCGTAAAACCTTTGTTTTTTTTAGATATTATAAATTTAACAAAATAAAATTTTGCTCTTTTGTGAACACGATTGTGATAAAGGTTCATTTCTAGTTTCATGAATTTATCTCAAATCGATCATGCTGTAGTATTGTTTTTACATACAGACATAACACTTCTAAACTAAGCAAGATAGGGCACTGTTATATTGTAATATTGTAGTTTAGTGTTGCTAAAGTAGCATAATAAACTAGTAGTTTGGTCGAATGGTTGCGAGACCCCTGTATAATAAATGCAATTGTTTGTGTACATCTCTACAGTTAATTGAGGTTTTGTTTTACAGTTCAATATACTTTTGGTAAAATTGTCCAGATTACATCCCTTTTTCTGCTGGCACAAGTTTTAGAACATTTTTGATTGCAGCTTATGTTTTAATCCAAACGGTTTATTTTTATGTAAACAGTAATAACGTACTTTCACTTGCAATACAAAAATGCTCAAGTTTGGTTTATTAGTTTGTAAACAGCCCTTTTGAAAACGAATTTTTTTAAAAAGAATTTCAAATATGGGATTTCATTAGCTATTTTGATATGAATAGGGTATACGCTTAACTACCCTATACTTTTCCAAAAAATAAACAAATTCCTTTTTTAAATTGTGTGATCGGGCTCACTTCTTAAAGACGCTTTGATTGATTTCAACTAATTAATGTTTCAGTTTATGATAACAACAATTAATGTCAGTAATTACAGTAATTTCATTAATTTACGAACATTTTACATTACTGGGGGAAACATTAAATGCACGACCTTTAGGATGACTAACTGATGTAATTAAAATGGGAGACAAATTTTCTCTAGGGCAAATTGGCTTGGATCAGACAAAAAGTGAAACGCTTTCAATTGTCAAACTTCAACCGGCAGTTGGAAGGAAAGAGTAGGATAATCGTTTCTATTCGCTCTGTCAAATGGTTTATACGCACTCTACACTCATGCGCAGTGCGTACTGTGTTTCTCCAGCCACGGTAGCATGAGTTAGCCTGATTGAGAAGAGAATTAAAGCGGCTCCCCTTCTCCGACTATAACCGACAGTTGGGGAGAAAGATAGAAATAATCATTTATACTTTATCCATCGCATAGGTCGTAGACGGTTTACGCGATGTACTTTATTAATACGAAGCATAGGGAACCAGTAGACGCTTGCGTATTATATTGTACATTATCTGAACACGTTTAAATATTTATTTAAATTAGAAAATTACAGTCAAAATTATTCTTATCATACTTCAGATATCATAAACCAATAACATTTTGTTTAATTTAGAGAAATTTCTTCAATCAAATTCCATATAACAATTTCCTAGTGCTGAAATAATATAATAATATAATCCTTCTGTGTTCAGTCAGCTGCATATATATTATTTAGTGGTAATTCTAATCAACTTTCTTTTTTTTTTCTTTTTTTTTGTGAACATGGACCACTGGAAACGCAGCTAATATTCTTAATAGCAAAAAAAAAAAAAAAAGAAAGAAAGCAATAGTGTGGAACTGCTGACCGAAGTAAAAACAGTAAGGAATATACTACACTCTGACTTTTTATTTCCACATACTCCTCCTGAACGGCTGAAGTGATCCGCACGAAATTTGGTACGGTAATAGTAACCAACTATGGAAGGTATACATCTGAAATGGTACAAATCGGACGTCAGGGTTTTCCCCTACGGATATTTAAAGTTACAATGTTATTTTAATAGAAGAAATAGTTTATTTGGTTTATTTGGTTTATTTACTGTGTGTTGATTATACAGCTGTTAAAAGGATCATATCTAACTTCAGACTGTTACTATCAGCTGTTTGTAAATACAATAGTTTTATGTGCAATTGTTGTTTTGCAGCTGTTTGTAAATTCAGTAATTTTCTGTGCAATTGTTGTTTTGTTTAAGTCAGGTGCTCCAAAGTCTTGATTAAGAAAATACTTGCTCCGCTCAATATTGCAAGCAGACAACTGCATTGCATATCTAGTTTATATTGGTTCAATCTGAAATTTTATAATTAATTTTATCTTATCCTATTTACGATTTAAATCTAAAAAATAAAAATATCATAAACATGATTGTCTAAATATAGTCAACTAATAATAATAAAAAACATAATTTTAGTTTAGGCCTATACTGAACCAACCATCGTTCCTTTAATGCATTTAAATTTATTACCATAGCAACTAAGTTAAACACATTAGAATGTCCATTTTAGAGGTAACACCAAGTACACTAATTTAACACAAATTACAAAACTATTAAGTGCAAATATACATTTCATCGTTAGCGTGACGTGACTAAATCCATAGAGTTTAATCCTTTCAATTTAAAACTGCCTATTATATTTCATCGATTTCTTCTTCTTTTACGATCAGCTGTTACATTAAACTTCTGGTTTATATTAGAACGTGTGTAAACCAATGAAGAAGAAAGAAATCAGTGACGAAATCAAAAAGGCAAAGCGTATAACGCATTAAAATATGCCCATAAAGAAGTTTTCACTTGAAAAGGTTTGTAGCCTTAAAGTTTTCAGTGGGAAATTAAATCATATTGGAAATGTTTTTTGGAATCTCTCAAGAAGCGTTTTCAACGACTCGGTTATTAAATTCAGCCCAGTAAACTCTAGAAGTAGACTAAAGTAAAATACTCTTATCCTTTTATATACATGTAAGATTACTATCAAGTTATAAATCGACTAAAACCAGCTTCCTTTTATAGCAGTTCCGTTGCATTGATCTGGCATAATAGTTTCTTTACTATAATGTTAGATATTTTCTTCAGATCGCTAGATTCAAACGTTTCCCGTTTTAAACAGCTGCAGTTTGCAATGTAAGATGTCAATTCATAGCTAAGGATATACGTACATTGAACCATTTCTTAAGGCTCTTCTTTACCTTGAAAAAAAACTCCTGAGTGTACAGTATGATTTCAATGCAAAAGGCCTGACTCAAGCCGCAAAATCGTTGAAACATGCATTCGTAATACCGTGTTTCGGATTCTATTTATAAATAAATAATCTGGGAAACTACTTAAAGTTATAAAGAAGGCTTTATATTTTTTACGTGTTAGCTTAAAATATGGAAATTATTGCTTAAAAATCATAAAAAATGCGTTAAAAATAATCGATTTTTACTCATTTAAACTGTTGATTAAAAGGAGTTGCCGACAATTTCTTTCAATTATGAGATATAAGACAAAAGCACAAAGCCTTTAAGAACACTTTAAGATGTTTCACAACTTTTTAGGTTGAAAAACGGCGTCCGAAACACGGTAGTACGAAGTGCATATTTTTGCTGTTTTACGCAAGGTATAGAAGACCCTTAATGTAAGAATCTATGAGAAGTAAACATGAGATCATGCAAAGCTGTACCGCAAATACTAATGTAGCACAAACAATTTTAGAGTGTTTCGGAAGTGAGAGGTAGGTCAATATAGAATAATGTGTAGCCTGTTAAACTCATAACTTGAATTCTGGCTTCACGTTCTAGGTTAAATACTTAATATTGAAGAAAAAACAAACCATTAAAAGTTAGTTAGTTAATTGGTTATAACAGTTTTAAAACAGAAGTAATAGCGAATACACGGAGCATGCGCAGAGTAAAGTAAAAGCTATTATTACTGATGCTTAGTTGACATTTACAGTGCACAGTATAAATCACTGCCAGTTCCGGCTTCGTTCCTGCCCTAGCGTTGAAGTCTCTGCAACTACCAGGCCCCACCTGTAGACTTAATTTATAGGCAGGTATTAGACGTGCTGTTCAGATATTAAATGCTTGCAAAGGAATATACGAGGAAGAAATTTATTGTAATATTTTCTATGTTTAAAAATATATATGAGGGGATTATATATATATTTAAAAATTCTATATTACTAACATTTTAATTTATTACACTGTAGTTAATACAAGTTAGAAGTACAGGCCTAGTATTTAACATTTAATTAAATATAAGGTAAGGTTTCGTAAAATATGTAATTAAATTTTCTTTTTGTTTCTATTAGCCTATTTTTAGATTTGTAACCTCATTACAGGGATAGCCTTTGAGGGTATCGATTGATGGTTGTAAGGCATGCATGGAGGCGTTGTTATTAATTGAATTTGTATGGTGTTTATAAAGGACGATGATTTTATATTTTAATTATATTATTTTTTAATGCAGTTTACTAGTGCTTGTAGATACTTTTGTTTTCTTGTGTTTTTTTTTTAGAAGTAACGCTTCAAAGGAGGTCTGGTTTTGTGTATTTTTTTCCTATAAACATTCAATTGAAATTAAAAAAAAATATATTATTGTTAATAAAAAAATTAAAGAAAGTCTGCACTAACCTTTTTTATAATTACTCTTATTGTTTTGTATTTTAAATGAAAGAATTCACATTTATTTCATTGTTTTAAATCGATAAATAAACTTTGCAGTTAAATAGTCATCTCTATATATATATATATATAAAAGCCAAATCCACTGACCCACTGATCACGATTTCTAAAAATCTACTTAACGGATTTTAACAAAATTTGGTATGTAGCTTCCTCTTGGACCATAGGTGCTCACTAAGAATGGGTTTTAAAAAATTAGATATTTTAGGGGTTGGGTGTCAAAGTTACTAAATCACGATTTCTCTAAAACTACTGAACGAATTGGAATGAAATTTGGTGTGTAGCTTCCTCTAGGGCCCTAGGTGCTAGCTAAGAAATGTTTTAAAAAAATTCGAAATTTTAATTGAAGTTTGGGGGTCAACGTTACTAAAAAAAAAAAAACAACCAATCGGATTGGAATGAAATTTGATATGTATCCTCTAGGGCCATAGGTGCTCTCTAAGAAAGGTTTTCAAAAAATTCTAAATTTTAGAGGGGGTTTGAGAGGTCAAAGTTACTAAATCACGTTTTCTCCAAAACCACCGAACGGATTGGAATGAAATTTGGTATGTAGCTTTCTCTAGGACCATAGGTGCTTGGTAAGAAAGATTTTTAAAAAATTCGAAATTTTAGGGGGGTTTGGAGAGTCAAAGTTACTAAAAATCCCCATAAGAAATACATAGTGTAATATATTGATATAATATATTTTTAGTTAATAAACATTTAACTTTGATTTGTCTATCCGTGCAAAGCCGGATCGGGCCAGCTATTTCCTAATAAAGGCAACCCCAAATACGTTGCTCATGAACGTGGACGAGCAGGACCTAAAAACTACAACAATACCGATTCTTAGTTGATATTCACAATATAAATCACGATACGTCTGACTTTCTTTCAATCCCAGACGTTGAAGTGTCTGAAATTACCAAGCTCAACTTACAAGTACTTATACTTACTGTTCGACCGTTAAAATTACCTCAGCAGGAATATCAAACTAGAAAGAAATTTTATTGTTCTAATTTATATACTTAATCCGTAAGTCAAATCCGAATCTTTATTAAAATTTAAAAAGTTTCGGCGCTCTTAAACGTAGAAGAATTCCTTTGGTCAAATTTCAAGTTATTAATTTTTTTGTCTAAAGGTATTTAGACAATTAAAACATACTCCTTTAATATATATTTTCACCACCATCTTGCAATATCAAAATGCCCTCCAAGTGAAGGTGAAATGAAATTTGTAATCTTAAATAAATGTAATTAGTCTTATGCAGTTCAGCCCGTAATCAAGGAAATAACATTCGATCAGTCATATCAATATTTTTAGTCATTTTATAGCGTTTAAAGGTTCAACTGATAATAGTTTTTGAAACTACAAAATCAGTTGAAAAAGATACTTTTACAACCAACGCCGTAGTATACACGCCTGAAGTAAATTTTATCGAAATCATAAGGTAATTTGCAGTGATTTTGTTCTTTGTTTCGACCAAATATTAACAAAAATGGAAAATCAAAATATTTCATCGACAGTGAAAAGCCTATGATTTCAGTCACTGTATAATTTGTTTCTGAAGTTAAATTATTAGTAGCTCGTTCTTTCCAGAGATTTAAATGAATACGTAGAAAAGAAGTTTACAACTTGTTTATTTCTCATATTTAGCACTAGCGGTTTCGCTCTCAAACGCCATCATTAAATGAATAAAAGGTCTTTCGGATAAGTATTGTGCCGTACGCAATTTAGGCAACAAAAACAGTTTTAGATCCGATTTCCATAACACAGAAACGCACAGTGAATTTCGTCCAAATCTATGTATCACTTTTAGGTCTACGTAAATTATTAGCTATTCACCAAAAAGCGCTAAAAATCCCATTTTCCACCAGTTTGTTACTAATAGTTCGCCAACGAACATAAAATTGCAAATCAGGTTTTCATGTGTATTTATAACATCTATGAGTACATTTTACATAATTGCATACCGTTTTGATATATATTTAACAGTTAAACCAGAGTATACAGTAAATTAAAAGACAGACAATCTTGTCAAAGTTTTAAGCATTTGATCCAAATCAGTTGTTTTATTTACAATGGTTGCGTGTCACGTGCGTTCACAAAATCCCTAATTTTTTTCCATAAATTTTAAATTCTTAAATAGGACCTAAATATTTCCGGGATGAAATAATGTAGCCTATTTTAATCTTTGAAAAGTTCTCTAGATGCAAATGATAGTTTGGTAAAAATTTGTTTAGCCATTCCGGAGCTTAGCCTAGACAAACAAATAGACAGACAGAAAGACCAAAAATTAATCTTTAGGTTTTGGTAAACAATATTTGTTTAGAAAAAAATTTTTATTTCGAAATCACAGACAGACTTCAATTTTATTTATATGTATAGAGGTATAGATTACACTTATGATATTTCTTATAATGTTAGATATTAAATGTTTTACGAACGCATTTTATTTATAACTGAATAAGGTGATTATATTTCTAATTTGAAACTTAATTTAACGAACGGTTACATAGTTCCTGTTAATGTGTTAGATCCTAACTCGTTTCCACCATCAAGATGAGCTCCTTCCAGAACCTATAGATAGAAAAGCAGATAAGACATAATGACCGTACGAGATTAGATTACTACTGGATGCTCGGACGTGCTTTACCCTGTACGGACCTCAGGGGCCTGGTCGCCAGATGCCGACAAATTGCAGAACAGAACGAGTCTCCTTCGACACTTAAACCGTTCTGCTCCACTACACCTTAAGTACACAATCACTCGGTTTTATTGATTACAATAATTGTAAGTAAATATCTGAACGCTATTAAATCCCTAGTCATCTTTGTAATAATGTATTGGATAGTGGAGCGTGTTGAGCAACTAAATAATTGTACTTTGCGAACGTGAGTGTTGGTTCGAGCGTAATCGGCGTCATTGCTTCACAGTTTTAGTTTCTAGTCGCTATTTGATGGAAGCACGTGGAACTCGAACATAAAATAAAAACTAAACCTGGTTATAAAACTAAAAGGGATGAGCGATAGATCTGTGCCCTCTAGATTTCTTATTTTGTGGTTATCTCAAAAAACAATTTCAAAAAAATTTAACCGAGACGAACTTAAAATACGCATAAACAAAGATGTTAATTTACAACCCGAAATGATGACATAGGTAGTAAACGGATAGTACGTTAGATTGACGCACTATCAAACACTAAATGAACAGCAATTTGAGCATTTATTGTAAAGTGTTTAGTAATTATTGGTATCTTACAGCTGATTTAGTTTAAAAACGTATTTTAATTTAAATAAGTTACTCAGTTCTTCTAGTCATTTTATTTTTATTATTGTGACAGTTTTGAACTTAAATAAATTATTTAAAAAAAACTTATCTTATATCTGTTGCCTGCAAACTTATTTTTCAGTGTGAGGTTGCTTATTTCCAAGTTATTTCACTGATTTAATCATGTTATTAACAAAGCTAAATACTTAAAAAAACAAATTTTTTAAGAGTTACAGTATCGTGATGCGTTTTCCTTTGATTATTTTGACAGACAATTTTCCGTGTTCGCTCAATTGACTTACTTAAAAACTTATTTACCATCATTTTTTCCGAAAAATTTTACATTAAAATCATGTATCACAAGACTAACAACTCATTAAAAAAAAGAAGTTAATTTCAAAATGACCGACAAAAATTTCAAACTCACAAAAAATTGTTCTATTAAAAATAACTGTATTTATTTCGATCTCGTAAGACTGGTACATTTTGAGATATTAAGCCGTTTCCAGACTTTTCAAACGCCCTGTATAGAAATAATTCATAGGATAGTGATACAATCCGTAGAGTGTATCCTTCGGAAATTAAATTTAGTACTTCATGGGCATAAAGGTTATATTTCTGAAATTTACATTTTAAGACCCATCAGTCTTAGTATTACTCAATATATATTGTTTAATATTAACCACTACTGGCTGCGTCCCTTCTCACTTCGCTCAAAAACCTCGGCGGCCATGGAAAAGCCAATGAAAACAGATTATTGTATAATCTAATATTTTGACGCAAATGACGATCGTCGTCGGTGACCTTCACATAGCTAATGTAAGACAGAGATTCAAATAAGCACGATAATCGAATAAAGGCCTAACTAAAAATTATGTTTTTGATCAAAATCAGCAGTTCTATTTATAATATGTAACAACAGATGTTTAAATTGAGCTATAATACAATTTTCGTTGATTTTTGTTTGTGTTTACTTTTAGTTTGACCCAAGAAAGCTGTTGGTTGTGAAGAATAATAAACTGATTATAAATTTGCTAAGTTGGTTGCTAAGATAATTAATGTAAACAAACACGTGTTGCTAAGCTAATGATCCAAACAGATGATTTATCCGAATTTATACTATGTTTTACTCTGTAACTTTGAACGAAAATAATAACATACTATGCACAATTTAACAATTGCCTACTTTATTGCGAAAAAATGGTTTGTTCTTTAGAATATCTTGTTTTAATTGGTTTCAGATCAGATATTTTAAAATTAGTTCAAAGCCTTCATTTATTTTGTCACTTATGCTTACACATACTTTGTATTTTTAATTGTAAGTTTTTAATTTGACTTCGTAGTTTATTTTGTTCAAATAAGTGTAATATTTCTACTATTTGTATTTTTAAAGTGCATGTTTCACTAAACGTCTTCAAATAAAATATTTTAAGTTTTGTTATCAGCACGTCAATACCAGTTATCTGACTCGTTCCTTAGTTTGCACAAATATATCTAATCAGATTGAATTCATGTGCTTAATCAGTTAATTTAAGGTCTGATTTTATTATTAAAATTTAGATAATTCAATTAGGCCAGCTAATGTGTTATAATGGACATTCACGTGTATTCCTCACCAAGGGTTTGATGTGACGACAACCTAATTCGAAACCCGGCACAATCTACGTTCATTTAATTAGATTTAATCCGGTCGGTAAATATGTGGATAAAAAGTGCTGGCTGTCAAATTTGAGTTAATTGGAAATTAAACCAGTCGTAAACGCTTTGACTGATTGACTGATGTATCATTGAACCTGACCCTCGAGGAAATCGTGTCGGATTAATTTGGAACTAATTTATTAAGATCGTGACGTGCCATTCATGTTTACACAGCTTGAGATTCGGTGAGACTGTGATCCCGCTTGGGCTGTGAAAACCTTGGCTTAAGAAAGTTAAATACCCTCTAATAATTTAAAAGATATAATTGTTTTAATTTATTCTTTCATAGTTTAACTTTGTTATTTCAAAAGTATAAATTTAAAAAAAGTCTCAAATATTTACTGCCAAAATAATAAATACACACACACTTTAAAAAAATAATTACAATTACTACTGAGATCGTTTTGCAGATAAATTAGCAGATTGTATAGATCATTTTCAAATATGGATTTAAAAAAAAAAAATGTAATTATTCAAATATATCAGCCCATTTTATATGCTTAGATAGGTTTTAAATTAAAATATTAAAACTAGAGTCGATAATTATTTATCTGCATAATAAGTGACCCAGTTTTTTACTTGTTATAGAAGCCGGATACAAATTATTTTCTAGACTTTTGCCCATAACTGTATTATTATAAAAGTACTTTAACACGATTTTGAATACTATCTTATTATATTTAAACCAGGAAACATAAGTCTTATTGGGAAAGAACAATTAATGAAGTGTCCTTGAAATACTAAATTTAATTTAGAAAAAATACAGTAAACTCTATCATTGATGGTATTATTGTTGCATGCTTAAGTTGATCATTTATGTATTAAAGAGTCTTTATCCTGACTGCCTGACATAGAATCAACGTAGAGAAAAAAATACTTACAGTATTATAAAAAAAAACTCGGGTGTTATAATTCAAACATCTGATGTTATATTCATAAGCCCTACTATTAATAAAACCGTTATTTTTATAAAACCTTAACACAATTATTTAAGGTTATTGAACCAACACACATTAAATTTCGTGAAAGCATTTGCATTTGTTACCACAGCTTTCTACTTGGCAAATTTAGAATCGGTAATATTTTTTCCCTTTTTAGGTTAGGCTTATATCACTCTTTTATATAAAAAAACGAGCCTTGCCCTTCTGCGTATGCGTCACACTCCAAACACTCTATCCTGATGCAAGTGCTTCTGTCCTAATTAGTCTTCATTTCAGTGAACATATCAGTGTATACAATACTGTAATCTGTTTTCATTTGCTTCGTCGCGAGTCGCCACGGAGGTTGCTGAGCGAAGCGAACAGTGGTGGAGCCCCTAGTATAATATACTTATGAATAATAATATACTTATGAATTACTTAACGTTGAACAAATTAAAACTAAATTATAATAATGCCTACTTAAAACAAAAGAAATTCTTAAACGATATTATGTGTACCCAACATAGAAGGAAATGGTTGCTAAGAAATTTTTAAACGACTTTAGTGTAAGCAATAGAAGGAAATGGTTGCTAAGAAATTCTTAAACGATATACTGTGTACAAAACATAGAAGGAAATGGTTTCTAAGGAAATTCTTAAACGATATTGTGTGTACTCAACATAAAAGGAAATGGTAGCGAAGAAATTCTCAAACGATATTATGTGTACCCAACATAGAAGGAACTGGTTATTAAGACATTTTTAAACGATTTTAGTGTACGCAATAGAAGGAAATGGTTACTTAGAAATTCAATTCAATTTCAATTTCAATTTATTTCCTCAAATAATCAAATAGAACATAAATTACATATATATATATATTATGAAGGAACAAAAAATGCCCACATGGGCCTAAGCCTGTGAGTGAGCACGAGTCGCTATGCACACAATGAGAATAAGAGACAAGAGTAAATAAAAATAACAGGATTCCATTAAACATTATCATGTCGAGCTGAGACAATCTACTAACGAAACTAAACTACTACCTATTATTAGGTTTCCAAATAAATTTGTCCCTGCAAAACTAACATAAACAAGATGTTATCATTTATATTGAAGCGTAATACAAGTTGGACCTTAGACCAGTAGTTCAGTCGGTACATATCAGACAATGAGGGAACGATATGATTCATATCTATCTGTAAGTAGATAAGATAACCTGCTCGGCAGCATCCCTTCCCAATTCAAACAGCCATCCATTAATAAGCCTTTAAAATTAAATAACTTATAATTTTTAAACAGACGTAGCTTGCCCGGAAGATTTTGATACAAAACTTGTGCTATGTAATGAGAGTTAGTGACAGAAAACGTTTTTATTAGCTTATTAGACCTTATCCTAAAGAAATTTGAAGAACGCGTTAAATGTTCGTGATCAACTTTATCGAAAATGTTATTATAATTTTGAAATATATAAATGGCCAGGGTTCTTACAAACAATTGCCTTACACTCAGCACTTTAAAAGTATCAAAGACAGCGTTTGAGGAAAAACTTCGGCTCTTTTTTAAAGCCGTTTTTAATATTGCTTTTTGAATTACATTAAGTGGCTCAAGAATCGAACCGAAAGCCCCGCCCCAAGCTATTATCCCCCCCATAAGTAAAGACAATTATGTAAAGACAATTTAGTAAAGACAAGTATGTAATTCTTAAACGATATTGTGTGTACCTAACAGAGAAGGAAATGGTTGCTAAGACATTCTTAAACCATATTATGTGTACCCAACATAGAAGAAAATGGTTTCTAAGAAATTCTTAAGCGAAATTAGTGTACCCATCAGAGAAGGAATTTGTTGCTAAGAAATTCTAAAAACATATTACTGTATGTGTTCCCAACACTGAAGGAATTGTTTGCTAAGAAATATTTTCCATTTAAAACAATATGTGTAGAAGTTAACGTAAAAATTTATTTTTGGGAGCTTCTACCAAATTTTAAAATCCGGAGTGAATTCTGTTGAATTCAGTAAATTTTTTGTTGAATGAATTCCTAATTTTAAATTTTTAAATTAAAATGTCTTGTAATTTATTTATTTCCTATAGGCCTACTTATATTATAAGTTTCAATTCGACCAACTGATATGCAGATCTATTAAATCTGAAACGATTTTTTTTAAATAATTTCCATGTATAGTATAGTAACGCGACCAGAATAGACTAAACTCTTCTTATAAAACCACATAGCTCGGACAGGTAACCAGATTGCTGCCCCGTCATGTTTTATTAATTTCCCCGGTTAACAAAGGCAACCAGAGAGACTGGCCGGTCTTTGCATACATGCTTCTCAGGCTAAGCTATTTGGGTTACATCATGTGGTTTCGCAATGATTTGCATTTCCTTAGCAAAACGATGCATATTATGCTTTCACCGATCCAATACGGCACGGAACCCACCTACGAGTCGAGGCGCATTACAAAACGATTAGGACAATCATACCGTCCAATCAAAATGTAAAATCAATTGCCAATTATTTCAGCACCGGGCTGGAAGAAAGTTCGTTATGTATTTAAAAGTAATTTATAAAATGATCTACTAGCGACGGCCGACGTCATAACAACTACAGTATATAATTTTTTGACGGAGCATAAGACTACTTTAAAACGTTCTCTGCTACGCAAATTTCATATTTCCTATGCTCTGAGCTGACCTTTTATTTGTTTATATTTATAGCCTAAATTAGAAGAAATTACTTTATTTTTTTATTTTGAACCTTTCTACGTAATAATCACTAGTGTGTTAAAGCGCCATGCTCTTTGTATTGAAAATACTCCCAATAAGGGCGTGCTAAGCACGAAAAGCAGCGTGTATTGAAAATACTCCAAATATGCGGGTTGGAGTGCATTGTGTTTTGAAAATACTATCAATATGAAAGAGGGTTGGCGTGCGAAGCACGCAATGATTTGTGTATTAAAAACACCCCCAATACTGGGGTTGGCGTGCGAAGCACGCAATGCACTGTGTATTGAAAATAATCCTAATACGGGGGTTGGCGTGTGAAGCACGCAATGCACTGTGTATTGAAAATACTCATAATACGGGGGATGGCGTGCTAAGCACGCAATACGTTGTGTATTGAGAATACCCCCAACACGGAAGTTGGCGTGCGAAGCACGCAATGCAATGTGCGTCGCCCGCTTCTCATAGTGTTCAGTGCCATGCTCACATGTGCGTCCTTAGCAGTGAACGTGTTAATGGGAATTAAAATACGGATACGCAATTTAGTTCGCCCACTAAAAATTATGTATGTAATATGGGACGCATGAATTAGTACCACAGCGGGAAAACTGAAACTTGCCTAGTCACAATATAAGAAGTGTTAATTACTTAAGTCTAGTTCAGAATGGCAATTCGAAGTAATTAGAGTTACAACTTACATAAGACATTACCTGGTTATGTTTCTAGTCTAACATTTTAAATGTAATTTAAATGCAAGAACTAGAGTGCTCCGCCCCAGCATCACCGATCCCTATGATGAAGTAAATGAAAAGAGCTTATTGTATTTTATAATATTTTCACTTGCATGACGATTGATTTAGGGCAGAGAGTTTTTATATAGAAGAGAGACAATTTTCTACATAATGAAAAAGTGTTAAGATAAACAAAGTAAATGTGTGTGGTCGTGGGGCCCAATCAGGAACGAATTTTATTACGCCTTTTCTTCAATTCTTTTAATAGCCTTAACGTCAATATACACACATAATTTCAATCTTCAACTGTTTATTATTAGATTGTTTTTTATACAAATACAATTTTTTTATACAAATCAAAGCTAAGATGGTAAACACATTCAATAAACATAAATTGTTCGTTCAGCAGTCTAGGCCTAACCTAAAATTATTATTGTGTGTATGTTTAATTTTGTTTACCTGTCTTAACGCATACATACAATAATTTTAGGTTATGCCTAGACTTAAAATCACTTTCTATGCCTAACCTAAAATGATTGTATGTATGTTGCCGTTAAGGCAGGTAAAATAAATTAAATATGCATGTAATAATTTTATTTTAGGCCTAGACTGATGAACGAATTTATTCGTTTATTGAATGTATTTCAGCTCTTGACGATAATATCTGAACTACGCCGGACGGAACCGATTGTCTCTTAATTAAATTGATGAACCAAAACACTCGTTTCTTGAATGTATTTACATTCGTTGCCATAGCAACCAATTTGGTAACGCTTTTTCGTTACTCGCATTTTATATTTCTCATTGACATAGCAACCAATTAATAACACTTGTTTCGTTATATTTTCTAATTGTTAACTCCTGCCTCAACCCGCGTTAAGGATCTTCGGTCGAAAAATTTATACAATTTAAAGACACATGTAAAAGTGTATCACTTTTTAACATTAATTCAAGGATAACTGAGAAAACCCAATCATTTTGACTGAAAGAGAGGCGGAAAACCCAATCATTTTGACTGAAAGAGAGGCGGAAAACCCAATCATTTTGGTTTTCCGCCACGAATGAAGAAATTCATATGAGTGGTTTATTAGTCTAAATAAACTGAATGTTATAATTTAAATGTACAATTAGTTTAATACCACAAGAGAAACCTAACTTTTCTTGTATTATGCCTCAATTTTTAATTTTTAATTTTTCATTATTTAATAAACGACTTGATTGATATTCATGCAATTTGTTAAACAGTGATACAAGTAATTCATAATAATTATTGTAAATTAAGTGAGGCATAACAAAGCTAGCTTTCTCTTCTAATATTTATCTCTATTTATAAAAATGAATGTTTGTGTCTTTTTCCTCAAAAACCATTCGACCGATTTCACTAAATATTTGACAATTTGTACATATTAATGCCAGAAGTGTTAAGAAATTACAATTACTACAGTCTAAATGGTTGAAATTATATTCTTACTCAATATACAATAAATATAAATTTAAGTTACTTCCTGCAGGTTATAAAACTAAAATGGAGTAATATGATTCTTGAGTGATAGAAACAAAATTTGCAATTGGATTACGTCAAAGTAATGAAATGATATAACTACCCTTAATATTAAATAATAATTCAAATGGAATAGCTACCCATATAAAATAAAATCCGTTGACATTAAACTCCCGTAGGTTTAATACGCACTCTACCTCCTGCCCTGATGATAAAAATCATATTTTAACCACAAGTCCCTTCAAACTAAGTTTTTAGTACAATCACTAAATTATGTTTGTTAATCTGTACCAATATTATAAAGAGGTAAAGTTTGTTTTTTGTTTGTTTGTTTGTATGTAGGGGGTAATCTCTGGAACTACTGAACCGATTGAAAAAAATAGTTTTACTAATAAAAAGCTACATTATCCCTGAGTAACATAGGCTATAGTTCATTTCGATAAAAACATTTTTTTATATCAATATTTGTAAATTTAGTTCGAAAAACTTCTTAGGTTATACCTAGACTGATAAATCAACACAATGTATTTACATGTATTACCATAGCAGCCAATTGAATAAAATAAAAGATAACAGCTAATATTTCCATTAACAGCTCTAATTCCAAAAATTGTATTTCTCATTTTTAGGTTAGGTTCTTTTAAAGTGTAGACCTGAGCCTTAATCTTTCTTTTAACCTTTATTATAACTGCTGTTATAAAATATATGAAATAATTTAATTTAAACATTTAACATTATTTACCGTCTTAGCTTTGGGGTTATTATTAATCCTACACCTTTATTATAAAGAACATGATTATGAGCGTAGAAGGTTCCAACGGGGTTTGCGTGCGTAGCACGCAAGGGTTTCCCCTAGTTTAATATAAGTGCATATGTATCAAACATTAGCGAAGCATTACCTGGTCCAGTAGTTTATTTATAAAAAAAAATCAATTAGAATAAACATTTATCTTAAACGTTTGAGATACTAATTGTTTATAAAGTACACCTACAGACAGGCAATGTGTACTAAGCAGGGTAGGACACATGTTATATTACCTGTTGAATTACATGGTAACGTTTGGTAGAATGGTTGCACTACACCCTTCATATTCATGTAGCCCAAGTACGGTTACAAGTTTGCTTGTTAACATCAATAAAAACCTTCATAAAGGCAGTAAAAATACAAAAGGAACTAAAGTGCATACAAATAAAGACACATTCTGAAGAAGATTGCGATTAAACTAGTATATTAAAAAATATGTCTTATTTGTAAGATGTCGTTGAGCCTACTGTATAAGCAGGATTTAGTATATAATACCGAGAAAGATGGATAACAGTTTATTTACAAACCTTCTGTATGAAAAGGAAAATCACAACAAACTTAAGAACTCATTGTTTAGTTGAAAAAATTAACATATAAAAACAAAAACTGATCTAACCATAGCATACCCTTTAGATCCAGAGTATACTGTCAATAAATTGCTAGGAAAGCAAGCAATTAGTTATTTAAGATAATTATTACAGATACTATATCGACGGAACGGACGATTTGCTGTCCTAGCAGTTGATTTAACGACATTTTCCTTATTGATTTACGTTTACCAGATTGTTTTTATAATCGTGTACGTGGAAATTACGCAGTTTACATGCAAACTGAGTTCTTTAAATAAAACACATAAAATATAAATAACAATTCTGTAGTTTAATAAATAATATTCAGATGTTATCCAAATAAATGAGAATACAACTTTATTGCAAATTACAATATAATAGATGATTTATGTGTTATTGACGATTAAAACTCAATTGGTGTGTAATGGGTTTATTGAAGGTAATTGAATTTTTCCTTTTTTGATACACTATCTTCCTTCACTGTGTAGCGGCCTTAAACCGTCCCCACAGGATATAAAAGTGTATTCTACAATAAAATGTAAAATACAAAGTGTTTGCAAGGCAAAGCCTTTTAAAATATTCGTCCTTTTTACTTCGTTTATTTTCTCGTTTCTTCCTGGTTTATTTGCTATTTTCTATTATGTTTTTCTATTTCTTATTTTCTCTTGAAACGGACCTGCTGATCAAGTTTACGGGCTTGAACGTTAGGAGATATTTTCCAACAGATACCCATTTACTTTTGACACTCCATTTCATATGTTTCCCCTACTAGTATTATATTGTAACAGGTACCTCCACCATATATAATAATCAATAATCATTCATTAATAATAACCACTCTATCCATGTTAATAGTGGTCATGCTAAATAATGGGATACACACAAACAATAGCTGTTGTCATAGTTTATTGTTAAAGGGAGGGAAGCCAGCTTGAGGGGAGTCGAAGGTCCCTATACCGCGCATGTTACATTTGCTATATTAATTTATCTTTTTCTCAAAAACCACAAGAGATGCAGAACCATTTTTTTTGTGTTTGTTGGATAGTATATAATTGAACTTCTGTGCAAAAATTATTAATTTAAGTCATAAAGTAAAATAGTTATAATTGATTTATATAGATTACTTTTTTTTAAGAAATTTTCTTACAAATTATGTTTTATTCTTGG
The DNA here is from genome assembly GCA_018207615.1 of Philaenus spumarius. Classification (NCBI taxonomy): domain Eukaryota; kingdom Metazoa; phylum Arthropoda; class Insecta; order Hemiptera; family Aphrophoridae; genus Philaenus; species Philaenus spumarius. The sequence goes on along the minus strand of JAGFPH010001022.1, from coordinate 329,156 downwards.
ACCTTTTGAAATAGCTTGCTGATTTTAGTTTTGTACAGCAGGTAGGTAACAGGTAGGTAACATATCAGTATCTTTCGTAATCTTTCAAATCAATAACAATTGTTTGATATTAAAAATATTATAATAACTAATTTAGTCCGCCTCATTTATTTCGCTAACATGGACACTAATTATTATTATTACTAATACACAACTGTTAGTTATTGAAGGTTTTTTGTATCCAATGCGAATAACACGAGACATTGAAGTAACTATCTGAGGTAACATTTGCATCGAAAGATATTGCTAAGTGAAAACTGTTTTTTGAACTGGATGGTGTGGCAAAATAAAAGTAGAAGTCGCTGGGTGCAACCAATAAACAGTGAGAGGGAAACTTACGGCGAATATCACCCCCTATTCAAGGTTTAAAAAGGCCATGACTAAAGATTTGCTGACATGAAAAGTGCTACGTCCTCAATAAAATAAAACTTACTTGTAGTATCCAAAGCTTTTGCTAATTCATCCCTCAGCTTTTCAATTGCACCTTGATTGTGGTGAAGTTTGTGTTTCGCCATCCACAACGGTGCCCTCGTACACACCTCTGCTATCAATAACTCAAAATCAATGTTTGAGGTTAAGGCAATCCGCTCCATTCCGCTGTCGAAAACAAACTACGTTGTTCTGAAAAGTTTAACTTCGCTGCGCTCTCAGTTTGTATTGCCTCGTTAACAGCATGGTTTTGATTTATCCGCAACGCTGCGCTGCTCTCCTCTCCGATTGCAGTGTGTTTTTACCCTTTGTTAGATTTTGAAACAGATAGATTTGGACTTACTATACGTTTTTGGACCAGTGAACTCTTAATATTACTTAATAGTAATATTAATATTACTTATTAATTACTGTCTTCGTTTATTCATACCTTGAGCGAAGCCACTTGCACCACAGTTAGTGTAATATTGATTTGCAGAGGTAAATGCCATACTCATCTTGTTAATTTACGTTACAAAAGTAATATTTAAATTACCCGTATGGTTTTCAGATAACTCGAAAGGAGTCAAATGACACGGACAATAAGAGAATAATTAAACGGCGCTGATGTAATGTGGGCACGAGGACACGACTGGGGTCAAAGGTGAGCACGCTACGTCACGCCACCCGCTAATTGACCAGATGCATGCATCCCATCTAAAGCCACAATTACAACTCACGAAACTTAACTTTTGCAATATTTAACGGAATGCACTTTTTTCGTGTTGATACTTTGACTTCCGAGCGCTCGTTAAGTTTTAACGTGTTCTTAGAGATATTATATGCATTATTCGTTAGATGTTTTGTGTAAAATATAAGAGGTCTCGAACTAACTTACCTAGATTTTCTAGCTTTCCATATCTAAACATTTACAGTGACAATATGTAAGTTATTGCAGTGACTTATGGTTGAGACCTATGGTCGGGAGTAGTAAATAAGCACCGATCATGGGCCGCAGAACACGTTTTGAGGTGTCATTCGAAATGTTATATATATTTATGTTGGCACTCTAACGCCCACATTTTAGGTCCGATTTTGGTACACTCGTTGGTTGTCTACGTAGTATATTATTCTTCGCATTTTGTTTTTTACACGACCTTATAGCTCGCTTGGTTCCCACAAAATCGATCAAAACGTAAAATACCATAAAAGTAGGCCTACCAGGTTCAAATCCATGTGGAGGATTTTATTGTGGGGACATCTGATCTGAGGCCAACAGCTGAGTTTGTACGCTGCGAGCGAAGAGAAGCAGCCCATAACCCGAGGCTATAAGACACATGCTCATTGGTTGCTAATAAACTTAAAAAATATTATAACTACAAACTGCAGCAGAGAAAAATGTTTGTATTCTCCTTAGCATTATAAAGTATTATAAACTTAATTTCAGGATATAGGATACAGCACCCCCACAATTCTACAAGTGCCTATGTCCCAATCAATAAGCATTTATTGAAAACCGGATTTCAACATTGTTTTCCTTATAAAATAGAGCTTGATTCAATATGGCGGACAAGCAATTCAAACTTTAATAACATCAATACCAATGAATACTTTAAACGTTAACATTCATTTAAGTAAAGGGGAGCGGATAAGATGCTTCGCCACGACACAAGGGCATTACTGACAGTCATATCCTTAAAAATATCACAGACAGAATACAATAATCTGTTTGCATTTGTTTTACCGCGGATGTTGTGAGCGAAGCGAACCCTAGTGCCGAATTTGTAATTATTAATGCCAAACGTGCAATAGCTATACTTTTATCACCAGTTCCAACCATTCATTTATCCCACACACACTCTGTATTCACCAGAATTGTGACGTTATATCGAATAAACACATTCAGACAATACGTTACGGTTCGGTGAAATTACTTTTATTTACGTCAAACAAATAGAGTTGTCAATTCAAAACCTGGCGCCGGAATCAACACTATTGTATTCGAGATTTAAATAGCAACGAACTGCCCTTCTAGGCGTGTAATGTTCTCCAACAGCTGATTGTGTCAACTGTCAAACATGTACAAACTGTATTGTAATACATTATGTAATGGTTCGCTTAACACACTGCGATATAATTCGTCTTTCTGCCAGCTCCGGCCTATTGCAATCTAATCATTATCAAAGCAATAAATAGTTTATGGGTAAAGGCAACGTAATACATGAGTCTGTCGGTAACATAACCCGGATTTCTGCACGGCAATCAATCACACGTTTAACGGTTTCATTATGCGTCTGAAAATTCATTGAAAAATAAAGTTTTATTGCGTATAAAATAAGGTATAGTTTTATTTTTTATTTTAATAAGAAATTATCGTTTCACATAAGTAATATATTCTTTCAATAAGATAAAGAAAACTATTAAGGATACTATTTTTTCCCATAAGACTGTTTACCGCTGAAATTATCCTAATGCTGAATCCATTTTTAAGGCGGTTTGGTTTTAGTTGCTATGGCAACGAATAAATATTAAAAATATATAAACAGCTGACTGGGTATATCTGTTTAACAAAATTTAAAAAATGTTAACAGTTTAACTGGATTTAAATATATACAGGGAGATTCAGGAAGAAACAGAGAAACCTTCAAGACTTGTTCTACAAGTTAAAATAAAGAAAATAAGTTCATATAAACATAGTTTCGGAAATTATTAGTTTATCAGTTATCCGAAATTTTGTTTTTTACAAAATCTTTGATATTTTTGGATGTAAGAAATATATTGAAAGTAAATTTTGAATACGTATTTGGTATGACTTTTACCTTGTAAAAAAACCAAAACATTTTTATCACATATATTATTTCTCAAGGCAATTGTTTTGTCGGTACGCCATAACTTACTTAATACATCATCAAACTACAAGAATGAGGCATTATTTTAAAAAAGCTTTCCTTAACCACTACACCTGAAAAATATACAAAATACAATTATACGAAAAAAAGAAATACAGAATTCGAAAGTAATAGAGATGTAAGATCAAGTAAGTTGTAGGGATATATTCCTGGCATTGGCAATACTGATGATAACAATACCCAGCTGGAGTGCTGCCGTTACACCACTACATTGCTATTTACATTGACGCACTAAATACGCACTATACGATACTAAATATACGGTGTGTACTTTAATTAAGTGGGATTTAAGTAAGTTAAAAGGCGAATGCTTAGCACGGGTCAGCTAGTATATTTTTAAAAGTCGTTCGGCCGACCGATTAAAGTATTTAATATGTATGCTCTTTTGCCTTATTTTCCATAACGTATTTCAGGCTTTTGAGTAAAATATTAAATTTTAAGCGTCTGCTGGTTCCCTATGCTACGTAATAACACAGTAAATGCGGCGCATGCGCGTAGACTGTGTGTGACGTATACGAAGGAGAGAGTAGACCTGATTATCCCTAACTTTCTTCTCAACTGCCGGTTGGAGTCGGAGACAAATGTTTCACTTCTCGTCACGTTTAAGCAAACTCACAGTAAGCACTGCTCATGCGTGTAGAGTGCGTATGAGAGAGAGAGAGAATAGACACGATTCTCCAACTATTTCACCTGGCGGTTGAAGTCAGAAGAATCGTATTACTTTTCGTCTTATCCAGATCAATTTACCCTACTAGCCTAAAGAAGTTTCCCTTCAAAAAGTCACTTTGCAACACTCAAGACTTTTTTTATTTCGTGGTCGTGCGATTTTTCAAAATGGCTATGAACTAATTTCTTATTGAAACCTCCAGTGTTTATAGCAGTTTTAATTCAGGAAGTAAAAAATAACAATATCAATTAAGTTACGGTTGAGAAATTATTTACAATAAACTTCTAAATTAATTGTCCTTTGATGCCACTGATGAAAATTATAATAATAAAATAATGTAATTAAATTTTAAGGCCACTAATCATTTTGAAAGGAAGAGTGCGAATATTGATTAATTTGGAATTCAAGAGTACCATTATCTCAGCAATGAAATATGATCCATTACAAACACCAAACGAGTTATGCTCGTTAAAAAAGATATAAATCATTTATTGTATAATTTGCAATAAAGTTTTATTCCCGTTTTTTTGTTAAATCTTGAATATTTATTAAACTGCTAGTAAATTATTACTACCATTTAATGTGTTTTATTTAAAGGGCTCAGTTTGCATGTAAACTGGGCAATTTCCACGTACACGATTAAAATAAATGATCTAGTAAGTATAAATCAATAAGGAGAAATGTCGTTAAATCTACTGCCAGGACAAGCAAATCGTCCTGCGCGTCAAGATAGTGTCTGCGTTAGTTGTGTAACTATCTAAAACATCTAATTGCTTGCTTTTCTAGCACTTTATTGCCTTTATAATCTAGGTATGAGGTACTTTGATCTATTTCCTATGTTATATCTGCTGTCGGTCTTGGCATTTTTATTATTTTCCACCTACACGTAATTCAAACATATCTTATAAACGGAAATTCAGTTTTTGAATTGAGTAACCTTATTTAGGCCACCCAGCACTTTTTGTATTAGGTAAAGTAATTATACGACCTCTTAAAGTCGTACGCTACGCTTTTTTATTTCATCAGTGGTTTCTTCTTCTTCATTGGTTTACAGAAGTACTACTATAAACCAGATGTGAAATGCAGCAGCTGATCGTAAAGAAGAAAAAATCGCCGAAATAAATTAGACAGTGGTAAATTTAAATTAGACCACATGAACATTCGACCACAGTCACAGCCATTGAAGAAACAACAATAGTTTTGTTTCTTCAATGCCACAGCGGACGTTCGGCGATACTTTTGGGGCAACTACCTGGGTTGGGTCAGCTAGGGATATGTAAATATTCCTCGCCGGACAATCCACCCTTTAAAGAAGGGTGGGGGAGGGGGGTTGGACGATATTAAAGGGGATGGTTAAGTTAAGTTAGGTTAGGTTAGGTTAGGTTAGGTTTAGTTTAATTTCATTAATACTTTAGAAAATTACAATAAAATAGAATAACATAATATTGGTAAATTGCAATAACAATTTTCTAGTCATAAAATGGATTCATAGCTTAAAACCAGGAACCAAACCAAAGGCTTAAATGATACTTTTTACTTATTAGGTTGTGATGTTTTTGTTTACAAACATACCCGTAAATGAGATTTACCTGTGATGTAATAAACTAATTTGGCAAAACTTATGAGGACGAGACGGAGTAGTGTAGTTAGTCTTGAAGTAGGATAGTGTAGTAGTAGCGGATGCACCAGCCCTTGGGCCTACGAACATTTCCTTTAATATCTTCCAACCCCCCTCCCCCCACCCTTCCTTAAAAATGTGGTGGATTGTCCGGCGAGTAATATTTACATGTCCCAACCCAGGTAGTTGCCCCAAAAGTGTGGTCGAATGTCCGAATATTTTCATATGTGATCGAATGTCAGTGTGGTCTAATGTCCGGTAACCAAATTCAAAAGCTTAAACTTTTGAGTAGTTTTGCTCACGTCACACTACCGATGAAATGGACATATTGGACATTATCCTTCCTCATTTTGTAAGTTATGTTAAAATAGTTTACTTGTGAATACCTCTGAAATGGACATTACACTTCAAAATTTTGTAAGTTTTGTTAAATTAATGTACTTATTGATCCCTATAAAATGGACATAGTGCTTTCTCATTTTTTAAGTATCTAAATTTGATAAATTATTGGTTACTTTGATAATGTATGTAAATACACTAAAGGAATGTGTGTTGGTTCAGTATAGACCTAAAACTACGTTTAAAAAAAAAATATTATTTCATTATAGACAATCATGTTTCTGTTACTTCTATACTTTAGATTTCACTTTTAATGGGACAAGATAAAGGTAATGATCTAGTTTCAGATTAAAATAATATAACCCAAGCCGTAGCCAGGTAAACTTTTCGGGGTCAGGTCAGGACCGGGGATTTGAATTTAAACCCTTTTAACACGTTCACTGCTAAGTACGCACGTGTGAGCTTGACACTAAACACTATGAGAAACTTCCGACGCACAGTGCTTCGCACGCCAACGCCCGTATTGGGAGTATTTTCAATACACAATGCATTGCGTGCTTCGCACGCCAACCCCCATATTGGAGGAATTTGCAATACACAGAGAATTGAGTGCTTCGCACACCAACCCCCTTATTGGGAAGATTTTCAATACGCAATGTATTGCGTGTTTTGGTAAAGTATTTTTGTTGAACCTTTATAGTTTTCTTATTTAATAGATCAGACCAAGCTCACAAGAGAGTAAGGCTGTAAACCTACTGCATCCATGTGTATTGTATGTTGTAGTTTAATCAAGTAAATCTAAAAAATATCAGTATGCATGCAATGCACAATGATGTAAAATATGTTGCTGGATCTTCTGTTGTGTTGTTTATTTTATAATTTAATGAGCACTTTTTAAACCTAGCATTAATTTTTACTACTAATTTTCGGGATTTCGGGGGGGTTGACCCCTAAACCCCCCCCTCACCTTGGCTATGGCCTTAACCACATATTTTTATTCATCACAGTTATATTCTGTCAGCAGTCGCACTGCAGTTTTCTTTATTTTTTGTTTTATATCACCATTTAATTTAATTCTTTACTTCTGTAGGGTACGTTTTTTTTTTTTTTTTTAATGTAGAGGTACAAATATTACATATTTTCTTCTTTTTATATTGCATACGATTTTTCAAGTTGTATTTTTTAATACAACTATTAAAATTACTATTCCATCGACTTTTAATGATTTATAGATTACCCAGAGTTCACGTATTCAGTATTTACAGAGTATCATGTTAATAATTAACCTGTTATATTTGTGTTAGAAAATATCGAACAGCTTAGAAGAACGTGACGTGATTTTAAAATTTCCTTCGCACAGTATTTCTACATAAATTATCCAAGGCGTTAAGTGTAAGTCATATTGTAATAATTAAATATATTCCTATTAGATTGTATATAACGGATTATCGTTATATATAATAAATTACTTTTACGACATTTTTGTGAAATAACAACTCGGCCAAGTACACGGAAGTATGACTTATCTGTATCACAAGTCAATTTCCCCGCGTGAATGAAATGATTAATCATAGTGTTTGGGATTTATTATATATGCGTAATAATACACGCGTAGACAGGTAAGGTTTGCGCATATATGTAGACATGCGCGATTAATTATGGCTATATAATTACATTTTAATTACAGGTGAACTAAAAAGTATATAAAAAACTTGCATCAGTTATAAATTGTATAAACTGTGTAGTATTTTCACAATTAGCTATGTAAATAAAACTAATATAATTACAAAAAGAATTAAACACCTTTAAGATTTTTAAAATTAATTTCTTTAAAACTGTGTTACGCTAGGGGCTCCACTCCTGTTCGCTTCGCTCACCAACCCCTGTATAGGGTGGTGGGGGTAAAGGTGACCTCTTGACCAATGGGAGAGTGGTATGAAATACATTATATGAAAACGAGAGGTCCTAAAAAACCGAGAACATTTTGAAAAGTTTGTTGCTTACATGAGAGTGTCTACGTGAGTTGTATAACTATTTTAAACATCTAATTGCTTGCTTTTCAAGCACTTTATTGCCGTTATAATCTAGGTCTGAGGAACTCCGAGCTATTTCCTATATTGTATCTGTTGTCGGTCTTTGCATTTTTATTATTTTCCTCCTAAACATTATTTAACTATATCTTATAAAAGGAAATTCTGTTTTTGAAGTGAAAACGTCTTTAGGCTCAGCGAGCACTTTTTGGATGTGGTGAAATATACGGACACATGATAAGCACTTTAAGGCTCTTCTTTATCTTGAAGAAAACTTCCGAGTGTTCCGTATGATTTCAATACGAAAGGTCCGACTAAAGCCGCAAAATCGTTGAAACATGCGTTCGTAATAACGTGCTATGGATTCTATTTATAAATTATTAATCTGGGAAACTACTTTAAGTTATAAAGAAGGCTTTATATTTTTTACGTGTTAGCTTAAAATATGGAAATTATTTCTTAAAACTCACAAAAAATGCGTTAAAAGTAATCGATTTTTAAACTCAGTTAAACTGTTGATTAAAATAACTTGCCGTATATTTCTTTCAATTATGAGATATAAGACAAAATCACAAAGCCTTTAAGAACAATTTAAGATGTTACAACTTTTTAGGTTGAAAAACGGCGTCCGAAACACGTTAGTACGAAGTGCATATTTTTTGCTGTGATTTCTTCTTCTTCATCGGTTTACACACGTACTAATATAAACCATAAGTAACAGCTGATCGTGAAAGAAGAAGAAATCGACGAAATAATACAGGCAGTTTTAAATTCAAAGGCTTATAAACTCAATAGCTGCACGGGTTTAGTCACGTCACGCTACCGATGGAATGCTGTGCTACCGATTTAAAGCTACCGATCTACCAAGCTGACGATTTAAAGGCGTATACTTGGTGATACCTCTAAAATGGGCATAGTGCTTTCTCATTTATTTAAATTTCTAAATTATCTAAGTTTTGGTTGCTATGGTAACCAATTTTTATTTGTGGTTTAAAAGATACTAATCCAATGAAAACATATTTCTTTAGTCTCAGACTTTAAAACGGTAATGATAATCTGTGGATGCAACAGCTGTTTAAACTAAAAATGGTAGAACATGATCAAGCAGAGTGTACTTAACGCGGCGAAATAATTACCGTCATAGTAATAACGAGTTCCATGACCAGGCTTATTGCTCGCATTGTCTAGTAACAATAAGAATCTATTCGTTTCCGTTCCGTCGACTCCGCCCACACTGTACAAACGTTAGTGACACATTGTTATCTGTATTAGTATCAAACTAGAGTGTAAACGTACGGTCCGCGTTCTCTTGTACAATTCATTCATTCCACACAATAAGAGAAACCAACTGACCGTGTAATGCTGGATGTAATAAACCTACATTATAAACTAAATAAGAAAGTCGGTAATAACATCAGTCGACGCACTCTATTTCAAACAGAGTTTGACTTATTGCTTTCAATTGCAATGCGCAATATGTAATCATATTTATAGACAAACAACCGAATGATATACGCTGCGGTCGGCAGTGACTACTGTACGTTCTAGTCCCGTAAGTTGGTTTAGCTAAATAACTATTTATTTTCTCGTATTACGCGATAGAGTTTTCGAGATATCAGATAACCCGTACACACTACCTCGATATTATATTTTACGTGGGAGAAATCGACAGCCCGATAACAAATAAAATACCGTGTATTAATTTGCATTCGTAAATTTAGATACAATCAACCAATAACCGGTATAATTGTAGTGGAAAACTCGTTAAAAAAATCGACCAAGTGTGGACTTGAATCAGATCGTGTTGGTTTTTTGTCGGAACTAAAGTGGCCCGATTTAATCTGGTTTTACAATTTAATCGTTTTATCTGTATTTTCTATCTGCGTCGGGAGAAAACTAATATTTAGTAATTTCCATTCGTGCGAGTTGTAATTTTAAAATTCGGAATGCAAATGAAGGCGTGTTGAACTAGATCAAACAGGTCTGATTCCAATTAACAAAATTAGTTTGTACGTTAAAACTGTATTTATTGTGTTTTCATAAAACTAGCACCAATAACACAATTGTGATAAAGCCTTAAGGGTGTGCAATACCAGGATCAGTCCCATACTGTCCTCTTCAATATTACTTACCTTTCTTTTAATTTGAAAGGTAATCTCTTGTACTTTGCAGGAAATCGTTCATGAACTTATAAATTATAATTCTTAGGTGACAAAAGTTGTAAATTGTACGTTTTATTAAAGCTATTTGCTTTAAACAAGACGAAAAACACGATTTTCAGTCGAGTCACTTAATAGAAGTAAAACATCGGCATTATGTTACCTACTAACTATACATTTTAGCTTTCTGCCAATTTAAATGCCGTACGCACATGGTGGAAACTAAAATCTACACCAGTAAAAACAATAGTGTATGCACGCGATGTTCTAGTCGCTCTCGAGCGCTTTACCAATGTAATAACATAGGCCGGCCTTATCAAGGTTGGCTCCGTTCACTAAATTCGAAGATTTTACTCGAGTAGTAATTGCACCCTTAAGTACATGTAAATGTTTAACTTAAAACACTATTTTAATTGTTTCATGCTGTAGAGTTTGTAATAGTACACTTGTATACCTTCGAAATGTAGGACCATAACCGCGAGTTCCAGAGTTGCTCGACAAGTAATTGACGAAAAACTATTGTCACTATTTTTTAGCTACTCAATTTTACTTATGCAAAATTCTATTTCATAAAGTTTAATTCAAAAGCAAAAACTGTAAAAGTACAGATACTTTTATATTTTGAAATGAAACTCCTTTAGGCGCGGTAGGGCAAATTGACCTGTATCAGACTAAAAGTGAAACGTTTCCACTTCTCCGGCTTCAATGGGCAGTTGAAAGGAAAACATTAGGAATCGTTTCTGCTCTCTATGAAATACGACATACGCACTCTACGCGCATTCGTACTGAGTACCGCGTGTATACGTATCTTTTTCTGTAGCCAACCGTCAGTGTAGAAGAAAGAGAAATAGAATCGTTTCTACTCTCTCCGTCGCTTACGCCGTAGACACTAAACGCGCATGCGCCGTGTGCACTGTGTTAATACGTAGCATATGGAAACAGAAGACTCTTGCGTATTATACTGTACACTATCCTCAGACTAGGAATGTGTCTGGCCTAATGGCTATGACATTCTATTTCTCCCCGAACTTGCCTTGGCGGTACAACCAATTCCACGAAAACTACAAATCATATACAACTAAGAAAGTTACAACTACGTAACGGAATGCGTCTCACTTTCTCATCGTTTTGCCTACTCCTTTCAGACACACTCCAAGATTGAGGCTACTGTACATTAGCTGAACACTTATTAATATTTATTAAATTTTTGTTGAGGTACGTTAATTTACAAAATCTGCAGATGTATGTGTAAATGTTGTTTTTTAAACGCTATAGTGGCAAATGTTCACGTTGATGTCAAACCACAAAAACAATAACTAAAACAAGTTATTGAAAGTGAAGCTGACTAAACGACTCTGAGGTTTTACTTTATTTCGTGTTTTCTGTCAATTTTTTTAAAGTTTTACGCTGACCAAAAATATTTCTATTGTTGAGAAATGTAAAGTTGGTTCGCACTAAAATTAAACATATATGTGAAGTAATAAGCAAATAAAAATCCTTACCAATTCTTAACTGGTTCCTCCGCCTTCCTTGGATTCATGGATTCGTCGTTCAGTATAGGCCTAACCTAAAATTGTGTTAAGTTTACTATCCAAATCTGTTATTTTATTTATAATATATAACAACAGATGTTTGAATTATTTTAGTGCAATAAGGCTTTTCGTTGACATTTTGTTTGTTGATTGCGAAGAATAATCAACTGATTCTAAATTAGCTAAGTTGGTCGCAATGGTAATACTTGTGTTGCTAAGATTTCGATTCGAACAGATTTTTTATCTCTTTTTGGGTTGGGCATAAACTCCAGTGTTTTCACAATTTTGTACATTTTAAAAATTTGCAAAATAAAATTTTAAACACATGTAAGCCAAATTCTTTCTTTGAGTTTCCTGTGAACTCGCACAAAAAAAAAAATAAAAAAAATAAGTGAGCTCATATTGCGTCCGAACGCAGTACAAACCTGCTAGTACGTCATCCGAGCCTGGCTCTTAGCTCACTATCGGACCTTAGGTTATCAGTCTAACATAAAATTTCGTTTTGCTTTTGCTTGGAAGCGAAAATCTATCATAGAAAACATCTGAAAATAAATTGTTACAACCGCGGAAATGGAACGAAGCTGGAACGAGGAACATTACACTGACTGAAGGAAGAAGCCATTCTATCACGCCACTGAACCACTGATATGAGTTGAGAAAATTTTCATAAAATTAAGTTTACATTTTTTAAGGTTTTAACCAACTATTTGTGAAATTGGTCACTCGAAGGCGCTGAGTAACTGCTTTCGTGTACGAAACATATAGTAGAATATGTTTGCACATCAGCCCCAGCCCGCTTCACGCTCTGCTTCGTTCAGGTCGCAGCGGAAAAACTCTTTGCT
>JAGFPH010001022.1:303769-316513 GCA_018207615.1 Philaenus spumarius | reverse complement strand
GCTCATAAGCAGGAGTGTAACCCGACAAGTATTAGTGAACCAACGCAGACACACACACACACACACACACCCCTACACACACACGGTCGGACACCTCGGCGGGAATAGTCAGAATGGCTTCCTGGGACCTCAAAACGTGGAGATTTAATGAAAACTCGACTTTCGAAAATCGGACCGAAATCAATAACTTCCCTTTATTGGTAGCGGGAAGTTAAAAAACATGTTGGTTGTGAAGAATAATCAACTGATTCTTAATTTGCTAAGTTGGTCACAATGGTAATATTTGTGTTGCTAAGCTTTCGATTCGAACAGATTTTTTATCTCTTTTTGGGCTGGGCATAAACTCCAGTGTTTTCACAATTTTGTACGTTTTAAAAATTTGCAAAATAAAATTTTTAACAAATTTAAGCCAAATTCTTTCTTTGAGTTTCCTGTGAACTCGCACAAAAAAAATAATAAGTGAACTCATATTGCGTCCGAACTCAGTACAAACCTGCTAGTACGTCATCCGAGCCTGGCTCCTAGCTCACTATCGGACCTTAGGTTATCAGTCTAACATAAAATTTCGTTTTGCTTTTGCTTAGAAGCAAAAATCCATCATAGAAAACATCTGAAAATAAATTGTTACAACCGCGGAAACGGAACGAAGCTGGAACGAGGAACATTACACTGACTGAAGGAAGAAGCCATTCTATCACGCCACTGAACCACTGATATGAGTTGAGAGAATTTCCATAAAATTAAGTTTACATTTTTTAGGGTTTCAACCAACTATTTGTGAAATTGGTCACTCGAAGGCGCTGAGTAACTGCTTGCATGTACGAAACATAGTAGAATTTCTTTGCACAACATCAGCCCCAGCCTGCTTCACGCTCTGCTTCGTTCAGGTCGCAGCGGAAAAACTCTTTGCTAGTTTGCACCTCGACCTTACGGCCTGGGATTATTGACGGCTTCACTTCACTCGCTGCCGACAAACTTGCTTCGCGTGGATTTTAACTTGCTTTTGTGGTATTTTTTACGTTTTGATCGATTTTTGGGGAACCATAAGTTCGTATAAAGTACGTGATGCATGATGTGCAGAATAATATCCTCTGTTAATTTTTAGATAAAACCCCAAAATGTTCTATCTAGTATGGACAAATGTCAAACAGTTTTTACTTAAGGTAAAAAACCATCATCTGTACCAAATTTTGACAAAACCGAACTTAAAATACGGTCGTAAAATGTGAACGCATATATATGACACCCAAAACGTGTTCTGAGGACCATGATCGGTGCTCATTGACCACTCCCAACCTTAGGGCTCACCATAAGAGTCACTGCAATAGCTAATCTTTCCTATGGTAATTCTCTAAAAACAGTTCACAATTAATACGAGTAAGGAATTTATTTAAGTTCCATGTGAATATAATGTGAACAAGGAAATAATATATTTTACGATTTGGTGAATTTTTTTTTAAATTGTTTTTTTATACTTCATGACTATGTAGGTCTACCAAGAAACACTCATAATAATTCACCTCAAAAACACATTCATTGTTTTTAATTCATTAAAATGTCAGACGTAATATTTCCTTGTCCATAACAGTCCAATAAATTAAAACGAAACCGGCCAACACAGAATATAGGGTCCAAGGTCCTGTGAAAGCGATTTATAATACATCTGTTTTGATAAACAAGTATTATACACCTTAATATCAAGAATACAAAGAACTTTGGCAGCTGTGCGATGCGGTTACGCAAGACGTCCATTCTTTGAGGAAACAGGCCGAATTAACTCTCATCATTTTGATATGTTTATCTGATCCTAAATTAGCATAGTATAATAAAGTCAATTTGGTTCTATAAAGGAAACTATTGTCGTACCTTGAGCTCAGTCGAATTTATGTTAATTTTACATTCTTAATCTACTGACGGACGCAAATTATATTTTATTGTTGACTCCCGGGTCAGGAAGTTGGGCTCTCAACCTTCTGTATCTTCCAATGTTAGTAACTTAATTTTCTACGAAAAGAGATGTATAATTTCAGGGATTCTACTGTTGCGGAATACGACCTTTATTCTTGATTCGTGATTTTATATAGGGTGTCGAACATTATTATCGAATCCACCAAGATCACACTGTAGCCTAATAAAATAAGTAACCGCAAACCTGGCTAGGGTGGTCTGTATGATGCTGCGTTTGATCTTCTGGACAGATTACAAAAACGTATTTACAGGATAAATTGAATCGGTGAAAGAGATCTTGATAAACCTATTGGATATCAGACAAGTTTTTGTGGCGAATGCAATTGTGTACCAATATGGTAAACTAAAAAAGTTATTTGTTCTAAGTACAATTAATACACGCTTTAGAAGTACTACTTTGCCGAAACACTTGCTTAAAAATTTTCAAAGAAGTATTACGTCAAAAAGTATTTCAATGAATTGCCAATTAAATTTAAAAATCTAGACATTAGTAGAAGAGTTTTAAAAATGAAAGTGAAAGAACAAATCAGAAATACTGTTTTTTGGTATAATGTTATAAGTATAGTTTTTGGGATGAAGTTTCTTTACGCGGATTGTGGTTGATAAATAGAAAGTGTAACGCGTAACGAAAAACCTTCATCGAATCGGTTGCTATGGTAATGAAAGCAAATTCATTCAAGTAACATGTGTTTTGGTTCATCAATTTAAGTTAGGAGACGTTCGGTTGCGTCTGTCATAGTTCGGATATTATCGTCAAGCGCTGGTATTAACCATTAAAAGTAAGTTATATTATCTGACTATTGCAATTTTGTAATGTTCAAGAAATGGAAAGTATGTGTATTGCAAATTTAGAAAAGTAAGATAGTATAACTTTATATTTTGATAAAAGTATTACTGTTGCCATACGTTTAATGTTATTATAATAAAGGTGTAGAATTAATTATAGCCTTAAAGCTAAGATGGTAAAAACAGTTAAATGTCCATTCATTGTAAATACATTAAATAAAAATAAAATGTTGGTTCATCAGTCTAGGTGTAGCCTAAATTTATTGTGTGTATGTTTAATTTATTTTACCATCCTTGACGGCATCATACACACAAAATTTATGTTTTGTTCACATTTATGGCTCAGTACGTTTCGAATGATATAATTATAATCTTTCACCTGCCGTTTATTATTAGATTGTTTTTATACAAGTATTTACAGTTTCCGTACGGTTAATGTTATTATAATAAAGGTGTAGAATTATTTATAACATCAAAGCTAAGATGGTAAACACAGTTAAATGTTCATTCATTGTAAAAACATTCGATAAACATAAAATGTTGGTTAATCAGTCTAGGCCTAACCTAAATGTATTGTGTGCATGTTCAATTTATTTTACCAGCCTTAACGGAATCAAACACACATAATTTATGTTTTGTGCACATTTATGGCTCAGTACGTTTCGAATGATATAATTTTATCCTTCAACTGCCGTTTATTATTAGATTGTTTTTTATACAAGTATTTACAGTTTCCGTACGGTTAATGTTATTATAATAAGGGTGTAGAATTAATTATAACATAAAAGCTAAGATGGTAAAAACAGTTAAATGTCCATTCATTGTAAATACATCCAACAAAAATAAAATGTTGGTTCATCAGTCTAGGCCTAAACTAAATTTATTTATTGTGTGCATGTTTAATTTATTTTACCAGCCTTAGCGGCATCATACAAACATAATTTATGTTTTGTGCGCATTTATGGCTCAGTACGTTTCGAATGATATAATTATAATCTTTCAACTGCCGTTTATTATTAGATTGTTTTTTATCCAAGTATTTACAGTTTCCGTACTGTTAATGTTATTATAATAAAGGTGTAGAATTAATTATAACATCAAAGCTAAGATGGTAAACACAGTTAAATGTCCATTAATTGTAAATACATTCAATAAAAATAAAATGTTGATTCACCAGTCTAGGCCTAACCTAAATTTATTGTGTGTACGTTTAATTTATTTTACCAGCCTTAACGGCAACATACAAACATAATTTATGTTTTGTGCATATTTATGGCTCAGTACATTTCGAATGATATAATTTTAATCTTTCAACTGCCGTTTATTATTAGATTGTTTTTTATACAGTTTTTTATTGTTGTTTTATTGTTTATTTTATTGTTTATTATACAATTATAATAAAAGTGTAGAATTAATTATAACATCAAAGCTAAGATTGTAAACACAGTTAAATGTCAATTCATTGTAAATACATTCAATAAAAATAAAATGTTGGTTCATCAGTCTAGGCCTAACCTAAATTTATTGTGTGTATGTTTAATTAATTTTAACATCCTTAACGGTAACATACATACATAATTTATGTTTTGTGCATATTTATAGCACATCCGAAAATACATTCAACAAACATAAAATGCTCAACTTCATAAAAGGCGTGATGAACTTCGTTCCTGACGGGCGTCCCACCATCGTACACATTTCGTTTTTTAGTATACTATTCAATTTGTATTTTGTTTTTGGGTGAGTGATTCCTCACTTTTTTGTTGTTGTTGTTATTTGTTATTCTTGTTTGATTAGGAACTAGCTATGTACGGGTATTTAGGCCTCCTATAGGTCATTGTATCATGTTAAGGTAGAAATTTGGTAATTTGGTAATTAGGTAATTTGGTAATTGGATGAAGTTAACATTATCACATCATCTTCTTTCTACGATCATTATCGAATTTCCATCGGAAAGACGAGCTATTGCAGTGAATCTTATGTTGAGACCTCAGGTTGGGAGTGGCAAATGAGCAAAGATCATGGTTACTAGAATCGTTTTTAAGTGTAATTAAAAATGTTAGATATGTATATATTTGTTCGCACTCTAATGGCCGCATTTTACGTCCGATTTGTTCTAAACTTGGTACACAAGTTGGATTTCTAAGCCGCTCGAACGAGTTGGTTTATTCAATAACCGGAAGCATGTTTTTTTGACCAAAAGTAAGTGTTGTTACGATTTTTCTTAATAGGGTGAAAATTTTCGATTTGTTTTCTGAAGAAATAAACAAAGGATATTATTTCTCATTTTCAGTATTTTTTTACGCGACCTTATAGCCTATATGGTTCCCCCAAAATCGATCAAAACGTAAAATACAATAAAAGTGCCCTAATTCTTTTAGATAAATCCCCCCCCCCCCAAAACGTTAAATTTTAGCACGAAAAATCTCACTCCCTATTCTATGAATTGTTTTTTCATTAGTATTGTAACGATGTTGGGTATTGTTTGCTAACAGACTGGTCCGAGCGACCTAAACACTAACGTGAGTAACAAATTTGGACCACATCTCAAGTAAAATTCGGCTGTTAGAGTGCTAACACATAAATACTTATATATATATTACAACGGGCAAAATCCTGTTGTAATTCGAAATTTTTAGTTTTGTAAAAAGAAGTTTGCAAAAATCGAATTTACGAGTCTGCATCGGGTAGCAACCGTTTGTAAGTCATGAATCGACAAGTCCGGACAGGAGTGTCGTATGCAAACAAAACGCGACTCTTGACCTCGACAAGAATGAGCAGGAAAGTTAACTTAGCCTGAAAAACTGATTTCTGTGGGAATAACCGAAATCTAGGAATTTACGAATTTGGGAATATTATTTGGTTAATGCATTACGCTAAAAACGTGTGTATTGGTCATCTTATTCCTGAATCGTAGATAAAAAAATTGATTAAGTTATAAGCGTTAAAAGTTAAGGGAAAATTTCAAATTAACTCAAAACTAAAAAAAGAATGGTATTTTTGAAAATGGTAAGAAATTTCAAGAAAGAAATTCAAAATCGGAGCAAAACTACAAAAGTTATTAAGAAAGACAATAGACTATGGGAACAGCCGGGCAACGTCAAGAGAGTAGGAGGGAGAAGACTAAGAAATTTCCGGGGGAAAATCACAAAGTTAAAAAACGAGATTGCGAAGAAAGTTATCGAAGAAAAAGGATGAAAATAACATGACAATTCATGAAATAATTTATACTGCAAACCAGTACCAAAAACCTTTGAAAAAAGTTAAATTTCAAGAAAGTTAAAAAATCACTAAAATCAACGGTGAAAGTGGTAGGAGAAAACCATATATAAGCCGATGACGCGTCGAAAGCGTTCTTCTCTTCTCTAAAAAATGCTTCTCTTCTCTAAAAAGCTTCTCTTCTCTAATAATTTTTCTCAAGGCTTCTCAAAAAATCTTAATAGTGCTTCTTAATAATTCTTCGTCTTCATGAAACTTCTTAATAAGATTCTCACGTATCTGGACTTCAAGACTCCTACGCAGTAATCGAGGTACAGGACGGTACATGAATCTGGACTTCTGATGGAATAGCGAGACGAACGACCCGAGGGAAACCTGACTACAACCAGGAACCGAACCTACTAACCACATACAACTTCAGGACGACTAGAAGCGAACATAAGGTCTGTGAAAAGCGTATATTACGTTATATCTTGTCCCCAAAATTTGCCTGAAGTTAAATTTAAAAAGATTTATTTCATATACTTGGTTAGGTAGGATAAGTTTAATTATTTTTAAAATTTAAATTCATAGAAAAAAAGTAGAGTCAATAAAAGTAAAGTCAAGTTTAAAAATAAATCAAAATCATATATTAAATAAGTAAAAAATAAAGTAAATGTAAATTAGAACGTTCTGTCTATTTGTGTAATAATTGTGTTAAATTAAGTGTAAACGTTATTGTTTGAAAGAAAAGTTCTTAAAGAAAAATATTAATATTTTAATTGAAAGTTTTATTTTAATTAATATGGCTTTTTGATAAATAAAATTTATCATTTATTTACAGAACAAAATTTACTTGAGTTTTAAATTACCTGTGTTGATGATTATCCATTATTATGTCCTGTGTTTTATACAATTAATAGTAAATATATGAAAAGGTTATTAAAAGCACAAATACGTTACTAAGGCGGTTTCAGTGTTCTCACGTCTCTGAGATTTGCCAAAAGGGTAAACAAGAGTTGAAATTATCTGAGCTAGTGATGTTAAATTCTGGAAGTTTTAAAATTAATTGTTGATTAGAATAAACAAAATTTTATTTAAACTAAGTTGCTTCACCTGGGTGAAAAAAGAAAGTAGCCTTTTGCCTTCCAGTAGGTGAATGTAATTTATTTTATAACAGAAGCTTGCGTTGCAAAGTGGGGCCAAATTAGAGTAAAATTGTCGCCCGCAAAGTGGGGCTGAACGTCGATAAAATTGGTGCTCGCAACGTCTAGGCTTTCCGTTGTAATGTATATATATATAATTTTTATTGACACGACAAAACGTGTTCTGGCGACCATGATCGGTGCTTATTGACCACTCCTGACTTTATTTCTACTTATAAGAGTCACTGCAACAGAGATCTTTCATACGGAAGTTCGCTAACAAATTAAAAGTATTTAAATAAAATTTGAAATGTCTTGGAATTAAGAAGGTCATATTCAAAGAAGCAAGACTTAAAGGCACAATCGATGGTGCGTTGTAAACCAAAAATGGATTATGATAAGATGGGAGAATTGTTGGCTAGATGAATTTAACAGAAACAACTGGAACCAACTCGCTGCAAAAGAGTCCTGAATAGTCTTGCAAGTTGGAAAGAAATTAGAGACACTTTTATTCAGAAATAGACCGAGTTTTCACTTTCATTTTTATAGTTGAAAGATATAGCAAAAACTTTCACTTTCATAATATCCAAAATGGTTAGTTTGATTCCCTTGAGTAAAGACCTACTAATAAAGACATATTATTTATTTTGTTGCACTGGAATTTATGAATGCGTTGGAACAATATAAAGTATACAAAATCCAGATATAATGCCCAACGAAATACTATTATTTGAATCGAACTCGTGTCAAACCAGTTCCCATGCATCACTTAGAAGCAATAGTTCAGTGCGAGACAGTGGGCCCAACGGACATAGTTTTTATAACTGTTTCTCGTGTAATAATTTATTTAAATGTTTGTGTATGCATTTTATTAAGTGTTATACGACAACGGAGATTGTTTCTCCAAAACTTGAAAATGGCTGAATAGCCGAAACGGTTGTCGTTTTTTTTTTTTTAATACGACAATTGACTACTGACGATGGTAAGTTTTTTAACATTATATTAAAGTTATTTAAGACAGCAGAGTTTGCTGCAGAAAAACTGCTTAAATTGGCCGAATCAACGACAAGCAAATATAAAGATGAAGAATAAAAGTAACATGTTTAACTAACTTGCCAATGTATACAGGTGAAGAAGACTTTTCTTGCCGTGTTTAACTGGCTGTCTCATTTCAAATACCGTGTTTTCTCGTCGACTGTGGATAATTTAAGTGAAAACCTAAACTCCAATACACGTCTAGTTAACTAAATAGAATACATTCGTGTTGACTTCTTATCTGATCCAAGTATTTGCATATGCCTATAAAGGTTGCGTTACTCAGATAGTCAACAAATTGATAACTTGTACTTGAGCTACACATTGGGGCGCATTTTTATGTAAATAGGTCTCACGTACTTTAGCCCGTACCTGTACTCAGCAAAGAGAGTCAACACACTTTTACCAAACACTGGTTTACGTAGACACATTTATTTGCAATGACATTTAACGTGCAGTATTTGTAGACCTTGGCAGTGGGTGAGGGTAATAACGGTAGATTTCCGATTTATATATATATATATTACTGTGAGGTGTGTAATACTGAGTCATCGACGTTATAGTGGAAGAGGACAGGTTTAGAGGATTAGATACAGAATAAAGTTATTGTATATCATCACTACATCCTTTTACATTTAATCTGAAAACACAATAATATACAGGATGGCCAAAAAGTTCCACCCCTTTTAACTTTGGAACAAGTAGAAATAATTAAATGAGCTTCGGGGTATCTTTATATGACAAAGGGAGATGAATTTTGGTGTAACCGACCATTTCACCCCTTACCCTTAGGGTTGAGAGGGTAATTCAAAAATCTTAAATACAAACCCCCTATCTCCATCAAGTGATACCTCATTTTAAAGTTCTTGATAAATGAAGAAGAATGGCACAAATTAATATAGTCTCTATCTCAACCCTATCGAAAATGGCGGCCAGTCACATTTTAAATGTCCTATGTTAACACAATTTTAATTACTTTACAAACACTATGTTCCAGAGGAAAGGAATAATTATCTATATATATATATAAATGATTGCTGTTCGTTAGTCTCGCTAAAACTCGAGAACGGTGGGACCGATTTGGCTATTTTTGGTCTTAAAATTTTGTAGTAGTTCATAGAAGGTTTATACGTAAAGAAAAGTTTGAAAAGTTTCCCGAAAAAGTTTCAAATTTGGAAGAAACTGAACAGCATTTATTGTATGAACTCAAAACCATAGCTAACAAAAACAGCTGTTCGTATAAAGAGCTTATGTTTGTTTAGATGTATTACCATAGCAACATTACTTAGCAAATTTATAATCACTTTAATACTCTTCAAAACCAACAGCTTTTTAAGGTTAGATTGAAAAACTATAAACAAACACAAATAAAAATGCTTACAGAATTATAATTCAACTCAAACATTGGTTATTAAATATCTATATAAGCCTACTTAGAGATATGCTGCTTAAAATATTGTTTATATAATATATATCATAACTATGAAGTTTTTAATACTTTTCAAAACATATTTTCACTATCTATATAATAAAAATGAATTGCTTTTTCTTTGAAATCGCATCAATTGAGAACTGCTGGACCAATTTGGCAATTTTTTGTTTTAAAATGTTCGTAATAGTCCGAACTAGGTTTTTATATAAAGAAAAATTTGAAAAGTTTCCTGAAAAAGTTTCAAATTTGGAAAAAACTAAACAGCCTCTTTTGTATGGACTCAAGACCATAGCGCTCAAAAACAGCTCTTCGTATAAAATTCTTAGTAACACATGTTTGTTTACATTCATTACCATAGCAACTTTAGCAAATTTATAATCAGTTTATTATTCTTCAAAACCAATAGCTTTTTAGATTAGATTGACAAATTAAAAGCAAACACAAACAAAAATCAATAAAACATGCTTAGGCCTACTATATTATAATTCAATTCAAACATCGGTTGTTACATATCTATTTACTTACATATATGCTGTTTAAAATATTGTTTATATGAATTGGTGACATAAACACCATTTGCAATTCAATAACTTAAGTCAAAAGAATGAAATTTGATAACTACCCTTAAAATTAAATAAAGCAATAGCGAAGCATTGCCGGGTCCACTAGTTATTTAATAAAATCAAAGGTTCTTTCAAAATCTAGTACTAAACAAATATTTACACCATTTGGCAATAAGCTTAAAAGGAACGAATAAACTTGCAGTTTCTAGATACAGCAGTTTCTTCTACGTCGAAAGCACAACTACCGATAACAATCCAGTGATAATAGCATCCAGTGATTTTGAGCATTTAATCTAAATTTAGAATTAAGGTAAGTTTTTAGTTTTATTACCAATTGAAGGTAGTGTAACTTACCTAATTAAAATCTGTGTTAATAAGATGTTAGGGTTAAGATAGATCTAATTTGTGGCATTCTTCTTTATTTATCAAGCACTTTAAAATGACATATCACTTGATGGGGGTTTGTATTTAAGATTTTTGAATTACCCTCTTAAACCCCTATTTCGGGGTAAGAGGTGACAAAATTCATCTCTTTTTGTCATATAAAGATATCCAGAAGCCCATTTATTTATTTCTACTTGTTCCAAAGTTAAGAGGGGGGGGGGGGTATGGACACCCGGTATATCTCAATATATAAGAGTTTTATCCTGACTGAATGACTGACTGACAGAATCAACGTGAAACAAAAACTACTTAAGACACAAATACGAAAATTGACAGGTACATCCTTATAAATACGAATACCAAGAAAAGATTTAGCAAATTTAAAATATAAAATTAATGAAAACTCAGATAAAACTACCGTTTGGATCAAAAGTTTAGCAACACATGTTTGTTCCAATTCATTACCATAGCAACCAACTTAGCAAAAATAGAATCAGTTTATTATTCTTACCAACAGACAAGTTTTTAGGTTAGATTAACAAAGCAAATGCAAACATACAAAAAATCAACGAACAATGTTTACTGTATTATAATTTAACTATTCAAATATCTGTTTTTACATATTATAAATGAAACAGCTGATTTCGATGAAAAACTTTACCTACATTGACGTTTGTTTGCAACCAAGTTGGCAAATTTAGAATCAGATAATTATTATTCTTCACAACTAACAGTTCTTTTAGATTAGGTAAAAGCAAACAAAAATCTTACAGTATTATTAGTCAAACATTTGGTGTTACGTATTATATTGTTTCGTATAATTGGAAATATCAAAATGTGTTTGAAATTTTGATTATTTAAATTTAAATTTAATATTAATGGTTAATAAATTTGATGGCTCACTTGAAATATTTCTAAAACAATGTTTATAATAGTGTTCATGACCCCGTTTGTAAAAATAAAATAAATGTTTGAGTTTGTTGCGACACGATTAAAACTGCATTAGAAAGTAACATTTGATGTTGCTCAAGAGGCGATTCCGCTCTGTTGTTAAAATAAAAGGTTTATCAAAATTTGTCGATAGGTTTGTAACAATGATGATAGTCGAGTTCCCATGGCTTGCCGTGAAGAGATTAATATCAATCATGTCTGTACAATGTAAGCAGTAATCACATAATATATATGTAGTCAATGTATTACTGTTATTAGCAAAGAGCATAAATAGCGGGAATAGGTCATAGGGAGGGTCTCTTGTGCAATGTTTGAGAACGCGCATGTGTCTGGCTAATTGAAACGTTTTCTAGTATTTGTTCGCCTAGCTCAGGTTAGGTCGGTTGTACAACCTTTGATTGTACGTGTACAGTTTCTTATAAATCCATTTTTTATTTATGTACACAGTAATTTCGAAAAATATTAGTTTAAATAAGTCATACAAGCACCAAGAGCTGGGTAAACTTTTAGTTTATGAAATATTGATCTATATTATATCATCGGCTTTTATCTGACTGATATAGAACCAACGTAAAGCAAACACTACTTAAGATACAAATACGAAAGTTTTAAGGCACATCATTAAGGGGTCATAGACGCACACTAAGAAAGTATTTTGAAAAATTATAACTTTAAATAGTTAAAATAGTGAACATTTGTTGGTTCACTCCCAGCACTATTACAGATAAAGCAGCTGTTCGGAGCATAAGCTTAGCAACACTTGTTACATTCATTACCATAGCAACCAACTTAGCAAATTTAGAATCAGTTCATTATTATTCACAACTAGGAGCTCGCTTAGGCTAGATTTATAAACTAAAAGCAAACAAACAAAAATCAACGAAAAATGCTTATTGTATTATAATTCAATTCAAACATCTGTTGTTTCACATTATAGCGTTTTTGGAGCAAAAACTTAACGCAATTTTATGTTCGGCCTACAGTTAACTAAAACACGTTTATTTTGCAATCAATTTTTCAATTTTAGGATGGCATAGAATCAAAGTAGAGTAATAAAATTACACAGTAAAAAAATATTTTTCAAAAAAGCTTTTATTTAACAATAAAATATAAAATGTACTAAAAAGGAAAAAATAAGTTTTTGCTCAAATAAATTTAAACTTATACATAAGTGTGTCAACATTTTTTCTGAAGTCATTCTCTGTAAACGACATAGGAAATGGAGCAAGCTCGTACTGTAAATAATTTATCATAATAGTAACGGACTAATTTTATTAATCCA
>JAGFPH010001022.1:276117-302889 GCA_018207615.1 Philaenus spumarius | reverse complement strand
CAATAAACATTGTTTGTTATACTTTCCTTAAAACTAGAAAGCTGAAATTTTGTACATTTATTTCTTACAAGATACATATAAAAAAAAACACTTTTACGTTTTATCATTTTCTGCTAAGGGGTGCAATTTAGGAACAACCCCTATATCTATAAATATTAATTTAATACCGCCAAGGAAGTGACATATTTGGTACACATATTGCTCATAGACGCTAGAAGCGCACTAAGATAGGATTTTAAAATATTTGGTTTTAAGGGTTGAAGCATCCCATAAAACAACAAATGTTGTTTGTTTACTTTCTTTAAAGCTGAAATGTTTTATATTTATTTCTTACAAACACTTATAAAAAGTAAATGAGTTTTATATTTTGTTACATGATGCTATAGTTTTGAAAATGTGATAACACCCCCTAAAAACTATAAATATTTATTTTCATACTTATCTTAAAGCTATAGATCTGAAATTTTGTACATTTATTTCTTGCAGGATACATATAAAAAATAAACCAGTTTTACATTTTGTTATGTGCTGTTGAGAGTTGAAAATGTAATAACAACCCCTAAACACAATAAATATTACTTGGTATTCTTTCCTTAAAGCTAGAGAACTGAAATTTGGCACTTATTCATTTTAAGAAAATATTTTAGACGAAAGCTGATCAAAACAATCCCGATCTTTACATTCGCATATTAAAGACGTATCTGGGTGATTTGGAAACTTCTAGCTAAGACTGTGATTTTCCAGTCTGTAGATTTACCGGTTGGAAAAGAAGACGCTCTTCACTCTATTTGTTTATTGATTTAATTTATTTGGCACACATACCGTAACGAAGACGATTGACGGCAACCAGTAAACAATATATACCAAACTAATTGAAAATACATGTCATAATTCACTGTCGTGAAATAATAGATAGAAGAAAATGAGAGAAAAATATTACAATTAATTATGAATCATAGTGAGGGAAAAACAAATTCCCTGTAGCGAAGCAAGGGTATTCAGCCAGATTAAAACCTGACAAAACTTGTCACATAAATGTGATTATCAGAGAGAAACATCATAAAAATAAATTGTAGAGAGCTTTATTCATAGTATTTTTATAAAGAAGAAAGGGAATTTTCAAGTTATAAAATATGACAGAAATGTAATACGAAAAAGAATTATTTTAAACTGGTCAATAAACCTAGTAAAGAATAATGTTGGCATAATTTTAATAGTGATAGGTGTTTGAGTTATAATATAGTGAGTCTTCTCTTTTGTTTTTGTTTCCTATTCTCTAACCTAAAACATTTTTGTTTGTAAAGAACAATTACCTGATTTTTAATTTGCCAATTTAATTGCTTTGATAATAAATCTAAAAGCTTTCAAGAAACGTGTGTTGATTCATTTTAGGCCTAACCTAAAACTGTGTTCAACTTATACAAATCAGCTGTTTTATTTGAAATACAATACATTAAGTCTTTTTCGTTTATTTTTTGGTTGTGCTTGTTTTTTATTTTGTTAGCCTAACCTAAGCAAACTGTTGGTTTTGTGCAGTAACTAACTGATTATACATTTGCTAAGTTGATTGTTATGATAATGAATGTAAATGCATTCAACAAACGTGCGTTGCTTCAATAAAGGCGACATCTAGAATTGTGTTGCTAAGTTTTTGCTTCAAATCAACTGTTTTATCGATCATAGTGTTAGGAGTGAGCCAACGTAACTTTGACCACTTTCACCTGAAAATCGTACATACCGCTGCATATTCCAAACACTTATTGATGATTTTATTTCGTTGATTTTGATGTATAGCTATTTGTTTAATGTTCCCTAAGTTAAAATTACCTGAGAAATTTTTATTTTACAGAGCTATAAATATATTATATAATCTGAAAGTAAAATTACGCTAAACTGTGCACTTATTGCTTCTTTATAATAGAAAAAAGTACGTTAGAAGTAAAACTTCTTAAGTTCTAGAAACAGTTGTTTTTATGCATCGCTCTCTTTGCATTTGATATATTATATTATTAGACAACCGACTTATTGGCTAAAATCTAAACGTTTTGTATTTTTGTAGTAAATAATATACAAATTAGTTAGTTTTTAGCCAATAACTTGGTTATATTTTAAGTTACCAAAATAATAAAAACCCCGTTATACAGGGTGGAACAAAGTTAGTGTTAAAAACTTCGGGGTTCTATGGGTCAAAATTTCTTGACATTTTTTGTTAAAATGTACGGGTTTTGAATAATTAAAGTTCGAAATTTTCAGACAGCCGCAATTTTGCAATGCATGGTTGGATTTAATCGCATATTTTTCTTAAGATAGATCATTGTTAGGTTAAACGTCATGCCAAGTTTGAACTCAATCGGTTAAACCGTTCTCTAGATATTATATATTTAGTAAAAGAAACAAAATGGCGGATATTTCGAAAATGAAGCGTTTTCCAAAAAAATATTATTCTTGACTTTCTATTTATTTTGACCCATAGAACCATTTCGCGAAATTTTTAACACTAACTTTGTTCCACCCTGTATTTATTTAAAAAAAAAATTTTTTTGTTTCTTAAACGTTTTTGTAAAGTTAGCAGTTTTCAAGATATTAATTTTACACTAAACGGCCCTGCCATTTTGAAAGTATATGAGAAAACGTTTTTGCTTTTTGTACATAGGTAAAAGATGTTATACCAAATTTGTATTAAAAATTTGCGTTCAGTACATTTATTACATGCAAAGAAATTAAGTATTAAAAAACAAAAAAACAAGCGGTGGATAACTAAAAAACAAAGCATTTACGAACCTATGTTTATATGAACTTTTTTTCTTTACTTTCACTAGTAGAACACGTCCTGCAAGTTTCTCCATTTCTTCCTGACTCACCCTGTATATCAGAGATCCGTTTCAATTGCTTCTGAAACCCCGAGAACTACAGAAATAATACCTCTTAATAATATCATATAAAGTGAAGATAATAAAACTGTTTTCTATAAATCTTTTCTATTGATGATGACGCTTTCATTTTGAGAAACAATGTATAAAATCGTTCCAGTCACAACCAGGCCAGGCTACCTTCAATAATAACTAAGTAGGAAGCAGTTATTATCATGTAATTGTCAGGAATGCTAAATATTCATAATGCTGTCCAGTAGATGACCTTCCACGGATAACAAAAAGTTGCACGAGTTTTGTTCTGACGGAAAACTATTCTTTGTTATAGTCACTTCGGTGACGTCACGGATGAATTTGTAATTATCTTGAATTTCATTTGTTAGTTGTGTCACAGAATACGGTACCAGGTGCCCAATAAAGTGACGTGATGACAATTTATGTACGTGGTTTTTTTTAAGAACTATTATTACAAATTTTTATTTTTCGATATTTTTGGGGGGCCGTACCCTAAAAGGTAAAAACTAACCCCTTATATAATCTCTCGTTTCTTTTGTCTGTCACAGCATACTTTTTCTGAAAAAATGTTCATAGTTTCAAATCATGCTAACCCTCATTATATTCCAATACACTAATTATAACTAAACAAACATTCCACTTTATATTAAGTTAGAGGGAGGGCAAGTCCAGTAATCAAATAACAAATATTGTATTATAACATCGTGTGTAACGTATTTTCAAAAATGTTGCTAAAACAAAAAAATATGAAAAATATGCTGGACAAAGTTACTATCATTCAAAATAATACGATATGCTTAAAAATAATAAGATTGTTGTAGTAAATAAATAAATGTGTACATTTCTACAACAAATATTTATTTAAATCATACTATGGGGCTTCGCCCCCTACTCGCTTCGCTCGCCAACCTCCGGGGCTCCGTTCAACTTTATTTTTTCTTTATTTTTCGACTTGAATTCGACTTCATATGAGGTGAAAACATTTTTATATAATAGAGAGATTTATTTTTCTTCTTACTGATTTAACAGGATCTTCTTTCCCTATCTAATTTTTCCAAGCCCATTCCCTTTGCAGTGGTTTCGCTAGATAGTATCTATTCTTATTACTTTATAATTATGAGAAGAAGAAGTAGAAAAACTTATTTATATAATAGAGAGATAACGAACATAAATATAATTTACTAGTTGAGACCCCTGCATGCTCCGCACGCCAACCCCCAATGGAACCTTCTAAAAACAATTGTTATGTTTTATTTATAATAAAGTTGTACGATTAATAATAACCTCAAAACTAAGATGATAAAATGTTAAAATCTAATTATTCTTATATTTGATAACAGCAGTTATAATAATGGTTAAAAGAACCAGCAAGGCTCAGGTCTACACTTTAAAACCCTACCTAAAAGCTAGAAATACAAAAATAATTGCTTCAAATTTTGAAATCAGCTGTTAATGGAAATATTGGAACAAACAGCTATATTATCTGTTATTTTATTTAATTGGTTGATATGGTAATAAATGTAAATACATGTGTTGGTTTATCATTCTAGGCCTAACCTAAGAATTTCTTCCGACTAAATTTACAAATATTGAAATAAAAAAAGGTTTTTATTGAAATGAATTGTAGCCTATGTTACTCAGGGAAAGTGTAGCTTTTTATTAGTAAAACTATTTTTTCAAACGGTTCAGTAGTGCCAGAGATTACCCCTCCCCCTACATACAAACAAACAAAAAAACAAACTTTACCTTTTTATAATATTAGTATAAATGTATGAAAAGTTAATAGAATAGCCATACAACCTTCCAAAAATCACACTTATAAGGTTTCTCTACTGTGAGTGTGTTAACGTGTATCTTTTATAGGTTAATAAGGAAAAGATTTTATTTAAAAATATAATTTACATTAACTGTCATACTATTTTACAGAACAGCTGTTTTATGTTTTTAATTTATTTGATTAATACCAAATGTTTTAATATAAACAAAGCAGACGTTTTTAAATTCTCATGTATTTCTTATGGGGATTTTTCATTTTTCGGGGACCTCAAAAACCCCTTAGTTTTTAATTTTAGAAAAAACTTATATTTTTCCCTCTTTCCTTGAATCGACACTTTTAATGTCATACCTCTCCCATCATACTCCGATTTACCAAATTCCCACAATTTTGAATCTAAAATTTCGCTTACAGAATTATATATAAGGATTAGCGAATTTACATAGGAAAGATGAGCTGTTGCAGTGTCCCTTATGGTAAGACCTAAGGTTGGAGTGTAGTAAATGAGCACCGATCATGGTGCCCAGAACATGTTTTTAGGTGTCATTAACCATTATATATATATGGGTGTTCGCACTCTAACGGCCGCATTTTAAATCCGATTTGGCCCAAATTTGGTACACACGTTTGATTTTTAAGGGTCTGCTGTAGTGGCGGCCATCTTGGATTTGTATCCCATAAGAACTATGTTAAATTTCAAACCATTTATTTCGTTTACTTTTTATCTTAAAATTGTTTGCAAGGTCTCATTTTAAGCACAGTCACAATACGCACCCATCTTGAAATTTACATTTTTTTAATGCTTTTGATTTGTTATGTAATTGAAATTTTGTAAGTACAAAGTTTTAATTTTTTTTCCTAACACAATAAAACATTAATAATGAAAAATAATTTGCAAGCCGGATCCGAAATTTTATAAAGAATAATCAGTTTTTTTTCAACGCTCAATTACAAAAAATAGACTTATAAAGTGGTTTGAAATGAGGCAATGTCAAAGCGTTCAGCTGCAAGACATTGCACTGTTTAGATAGGGATACAGTAAGAAGCGGTTGCGTTTCCGGTTGCTTTCTCGTTTACTGGAGCAGACCCTTAAGTCCCTCAAAGGAGTTCGTTGGCCAAACCAACCAACAACCTGAAGCAGGTTTTTTGACTGGAAGTAAAAACTGTTTGACATTTTCCAGTACTAGATAGAACTTTTTGGGGTTTTATCCAAAACATTAACAGAGGATATTATTCTGCACATTAAGTTTTTTACACGACCTTATAGCCCATCTGGTTCCCACAAAATCAATCAACACGTAAAATACCATAAAATTACCCGCTACAAAAACAAATTAAAAAAATGCAAACGCAAAATTTTTTAAAGCAGTTCATAATCTTAGCCCACAAGGGCAAGTTGCAAACTCGTAAAGCGAGTGTTTCAGCTTCGAGCGGAACGAAGAGCAGTGCGTGAGCCGGGGCAGGTGGCTGAGGAGAAAATCTATTCTGCTAATATACGATATATCGTACTAGCAGGCCTTCATGAATAGACCAATTTCCCCAATAGAGAGTTGAAACCCTAATACATATAAACTTAATTTTGGAAATTCACTCCAGATACGTCAGAGGTTCAGCTGTGTGATCGAATATCATTCCTATAATAACGAAAGAAAATCTAACACAAAATTTGTAAACATAACCTAAAAGTTTTGACATTTTTGAAATATTACAGCTGATGCATATATTAACGAATAAATCAAACAATATAACCTCGCGTATACGTTATACTATTTTCTAACGCACGGACTTACACGCGCTTTTGTAAGTGTTGATGGAGGAGAAGCTTTAAGACAATATTATTTCACACCTTACCAAATTATAGAAGATAATTCAGTTTATCAGTTCAAATATAAAAGTTTGATTTATAAATATTGATTGAATAAATAATTGGAAACAAACAGGTTAAGCACAGTATGCTGTTACCAGATGAATATTGTAAGATATACTAATCAATATTAAGTGATTACAATATTTAACTAAAATATTCAATTTGGAATCGTAGCATTTTGCAAGATAAACGAGCTTAAGCGGAGGTAAATTTATAGATTTGCAGAACGAACGCTACTGAACCATAAATCACCCAGCTGTTTGCCATTAGGTCTAAACTGCGGTACTTTCATTGCAAAATCGTTCCATAAATTAACGACAACGAAACCTAATTTGACGACTGTCCGGCGGAAATGTAGGTCGCGCTACTAGTACAAACAATAGTTCAATGTCTGGTTTTAATGAGCAATTCGTTCTTGTATAGGAAGAGGTGTTCAGCTGACTTCCTGGAGGCGTTTGGTTTTAGCTTACGCACGAGACCGATTCAGTTTCGTTGTCGAGTCTAGATTGAGGAGCTACTATTTTAAATGACTGTCAGTTTTTCTCCAATTTTAATCTTTAATAGTATTGTTTCTTCAAATGTAATAGTGCTGCGGTATTTTTGCTTAAGCCTTTTCCCCACGGCTCGTGACTTGGAAAATGCTTGACGGTAAAATACGATTAGAGCGTTTCATAAAGTGCATGACAAAATGTGTGGTGACGGTAAAATTCAATTCACTTCCAGCAAACATGGCGCCGAGGTGCGCCTATCACCATAATTGTTTACACTTCAGTAAAAAAACAAACGCATAGAACAAAATATTTCCCAATAAGTCTTCGGGATATTGTAAAAGGATGTCTGAAGATCAACTAATGACTTTGGCAACATCAACAATCTCGATTTTGTATGCAATTTCTCACGTTGAAAATGGTAATTTATGTGTTTTTCACACCTACAATAATTTATATCTCAAACAAAACATAAAGACATTTTTTATAAAATACGCGTAAGTTTTTTTGACCAACTGACAACATGCTAATCAAGACGCTATCCCAAGTACTTTCTAAATACAATTATTACGATTATATCAAGGGTAACGCAGACGGTATAAGTAAAAAATGTAATGCCTTTTTTTTGTAGTGTTAAGGGACTTTTTGCATTGGATTGCGCAAGAAAATCTAACAAGAAAAAATTTTCTAGACCGAGCAGATATTGGAACTGTCTTCATATTTAAAAACTACTTAAAATTTCATAAATTGACGTGCATTCTGAAAGGGTTTGCCCACATCTTGAGATTTTGTATTTGAATTCCCATTACTTATTTAAATGAATGAATAAATAAAGAATATAATTTTTGTATGTAGCTACGTTAGAGAATTGTATACAATAATGGATTACAATTTGATTCAAAATATTTTTTCGTAGGTTTATTCTTTTTCATTAAATGTGTTTTGTACTTTTACTTGTGTTACATCTATTACTAAATAAATAATTTGATAACACAGCTGAACCACTGACGTGAAATGAGAGAATTTCCAAAATTAGGTTATATGCGTTTCAACCATTTAGGACGTTGGTCTACACACAAAGACGCTGAATAGCTTGTTTGCACCTCAGACTCCAGTCCGCGCTCACGCGTTGATTAGTTCCGCTCTCGACCGAAAAACTCGCTTGTGATTTTGCACCTCGAGCTTGCGTCCTCGGATTATAGACTGCGCTTTGCGAGTTTGCACATCGGCCTTTCTGCGTCGGATTATGGTCTGTCTCCCTTATCTCTTAGCGGTTTTAATGAAACCCCAAAAGTTTAATTCTAATGCAAAAAATCTCAACAAACCGTTATTCCGTTAAAAAAACGTGCTCCGGTTGTTGGATTTTTCGGTTAACGATCGAACGACGTAGAAAACTAACGTGTTTACCAAAACAAGTTGTGGGGTGTCATTAAAATGTTATATAGTGTTCAAATTAAGTGTTACAGTTAAATACAGCCGATAATATGCGTTTTATAAAAGTTTAAAACAATTTTCATACAAAAGTTGTACAGTTTTTTAGGGGAAACATTTTGGCAAATTTTTTTTCTGTATAGGTGACCAAATATTGTCATACTTCGAATTTAAAAAATATTATTAAGTGGTATTGCTAGGAATTAAAATAGCGTAGGCTTGTTATTGATTTAATAACATAGATTTGATTGACTTTAAAATAACAGCCCGATTTTGTAAAATTGTTTACATAGGCCTACCCTTGCTTGAATGTTTGTTTACTTGCTGCTATTGTACTCCCAATTTTAATACTACTATCAATATACATTTTGTACAGTTTTCAAATGTTCCGTTCGATATGTTTTAATTTGTCTCATAAACAGAGCATTGTGTAAGTGTTTGAAAAACTTTAAAATTAAAGTCTTGGGTGAGTGTAACGAGAATATCAGAATTGCATCAGAGATTTATTTTAGAGTTTTAATATGTGTATATAGCAACGGATTTTCTTCGATAAAGATGCAATATGTTAGAAAATGGTAGCATAAAAAAACTAGGCGAAATACTGTAAGTAATGAAAACAATGCTATTAATGTTTTGGCGTATGTAGGTTAGCACCCGAGATATAAGAAGAGATAATGGTTTGACTTTAGGAACCATCATAAACACATTGCACCAATACAAATATAACGCTTACATATTTCACTGCATCAAGATTTGAGAGGCAATGATTTTCATAATCGAATTCATTTCTGTGTGTGGATTCTAGAGAAAATACTCGTTGAACCTGGTTTTTAACGTTTTCTGATGAATCGACTTTTACTAACACTGGCCATTTAAATAAACATAATATGCATTATTGGTCTCCAGTAAATCCTCATTGGATGAGAAAAGTTCCAAATCGACACCCTTGGACATTAAATGTATATTGCTGTATCGTTTTGAATAGCGTGATTGGACCACATTTCTTTGATGGCAAACTTCTGCTGATTCGTTGACAAACATTTTACCTTAATTATTAGAATGTGTTCCTCTCAGTGTTCGATTAAACAAAAAGATGCAGATGGTGGACCTGCACATTTTGCTGGAGCAATAGACGAAATGTTTCCTGACAATGGATCGGATGAGTCTCACCAGTTCGGAACTGGCCGTCACGGTCTCCAGATTTAACATCCTTGGACGTTTTTCACGGGGCTTTGTAAAAGAAACAATGATGTAGGCAGCTACAACAACTAAAGAAGATATGAAAAAACAGGATACTGGAAGCGTGTGCACAAATTACTCCAGAAATGCTAGCAAACGTTTGCAATCACTTCTTGAATCGAAATACACTGTATTTTAAACGTTGCCGTTAACGGCAACCAGTTTGAACATTTAATTGGAATTTTAAGTATTGATTACTACTTAATTATTGACTCACTAAATTACGCATTTCAATTCGTAAAACCCTTTTTTCGACATAAAATGAAGTAATTGCTATATTAAAAATACAATAATTTTGCTATCGATTACTCTTTTTTCTAACGTTGTTAGTTTGATTATTGCGATTATAATAGGTAATAATTACATTATTATAACGTTTTTTTACAATAAAATAAAAATAATAAGAACAATTATTATGAATATTTTGAAACTTTAAATTATCATTTAAAAAGTGACGGAATGGAATTGTGATATTTTTTTGAATTTGCGAGACAAATTTTACAAGTGAATATAACTCAATAAGTAATAAAGATATATGTCTATTTAAAGTTTTTTATTTTTTACGAACTTTAAGAATATGTAAAAAATGAGGTTCCTATTTCAAAAAAAATGTGCCATAATTTCGGACTCAAACTACAGCAGTTTTTATCTTGCATCTTTTCATACTCGTTATTTCTTGAC
This sequence comes from Philaenus spumarius, assembly GCA_018207615.1. NCBI lineage: Eukaryota > Metazoa > Arthropoda > Insecta > Hemiptera > Aphrophoridae > Philaenus > Philaenus spumarius. The sequence continues at coordinate 292,524 of JAGFPH010001022.1, read as the reverse complement.
ATAAAACCTTAGACGCAAATTAAATAACGATTAAATTCAATTAATTCCCCTCGGAAGGTAAGTTCGCGATTGTAAATATCCTGTTAAATGAATAAATAAAGTTTCAAAATCATAGACTCATACTTTTTATAGGCCACGCTTGCCTAAGCCTCCCGTAGCTATGCCGGGAGGGAGAATATGTTAACATGGTTTAGAAATAGAAGACGGCAAATCCGTGAGAAACCCGCAATCACAAGTCATAATGTCGATCGGTCCCCGCTGTATCATTGCAACCACCGTTTTGCATAGATCAAGGGATAGTTAATTGTTCTTTACGCACGTTTTACTAATTTTCCGCTCTTTATTGATTATAGGGCGTGCGTGAATAAATAATGGGAATTTTCTTTCACCGTTCTACCGCGCTGCTCCAGCGTCGAGGTTACACTGTGCGGAAACGGATTGCCTCATTGTGTACGGGTCAGGGATTGATTCAGTAGGCTTTAATGGTGATATATTTGTTATTTAAGTAATACATGTATTATTAATAGAAATGTTGGCATGGGTGCGATGCCAAACAAATTTATATCCTATTACTTTAAATGAGCAATTCTTGTATCTATCTTTGTATCTTTGTATCTGTAGCGGATCTCGAAAACGGCTCTAACAATTTTGATGAAAATTTGCATACTGGGGTTATTTGACGTCAGGAATTGAATGCACTAGGTCTTATGTCTTCCAAAAGTGCGCATAAAGTCTGAAAAATTCGCATAAAATTTAAAATCTGAACTTCTTTTTATACCACCTTTCAAGTCACTTAGAAGGCGAATAGGTACAGCTTCTTTTTATACCTCCTTCAAAGTCACTAAATATTCCAATAGATACATTATAAATACAATCCAGATGTTAAAAATACTGAACGATGCTCGTTCACCCAGGTACAAACGAGCCAAAGGTTAGCGAAAGTCTTTAGAGAGTTTTACAACTGCGAGCGAAGCGAAGTAGCCATCTGAGGCCGTAGGTCGAGGCGGGGTTGGGACGCGAAGCGTCCAGTGGCAGAGCCAAGAGTTCTCTTAACATGGCATTATAAATAAATTGCCGTGCTTTTAGGTGATGTATTTTCCTCTAGAAAATGTTAACATTTCGTCGTGATAAAGAACTCATTTAATTATATTCATTTGTTTAGTAATTTATTTCAGTACTATTTAATCATTTCAAGTAGAAAATATAATACTAACATAATATAGGAATATATAGGAGTAAACGGTTTGGAAATCATCGAATGGAAAATTTAAATTTTAAACTACTTAAAATTATTTTATTTCAAATGAATACTTCTTTAGGTGCAACGAGCACTTTTTGAATTAGGTCAAATATACGAACTTGCGGTAAGCGTTTTAAAGTAAGACGCTCTGTGTTTTTGATTTCGTCGGTGATTTCTTCTTTTTCGTTGTGTCACAGCACACTAATATAAATCAAACGTTTCATGCAGCAGCTGATCGTAAAAGAAGAAGTGATCGACGAAATAAAATAGGCAGAGATAAATTAAAATGCTTACACTCAATGGCTTTATGGATTTAGTCACGTCACGCTACCGATGAAATTTTTTATTTATCTATTTTTATTTTCCACAGACACATGACATAACTTCATTAACATATAAAATATTACACTTAAAAACAAAACTAAAAATCTATCTTTATATAATGAAATTACCATAACTTATAAAACAATGAAATTACAATGAGATATCTTACAAAATAATTAATTTACAATAACTATAAAATAATATTAGCATCGCTTATTATATAATATTAACATAACATTCGATTATATATTCAAAACTGAATTAAAAATACTGTGGAAAACATACACGCACACAGAAAGGCAATAAAATACCCTTAAATGTGTGCGGGAGTTATCTTAAATATTAATTACTATACATTCATGCATACATTCATACATCCAGACACACAAACAGACGGACGGACTATGATTTTATAAAAAAAAAAGAAGTTTTTGACTCTACATTAAAATACATTTCCTTGGCCTATACATACTAAACCATATATTTAGGTTCAGTCACACTATATATTATAGTCAGACCTTGCACCTCTGTTTCATCATTGAAGAGATTTGAACATATTTTCCAAAGCCTCAGGAGAAAGAGAAAATAACCAGTGTCTAAGTTTGTCCTTAAAAGCCCTCATATCGAACATATTCCTTAAATATAAAGGCAATATGTTAAAGAATTTTGGCCCAAGAAAGAAGAAGGTTCTTTGAATAAACGTAAAATGTTCATTGCACTTTCTAATTTTGTAAGATATGTTATGTTAATCTCTGAAATTGACATAGTGCTTTCTAATTTTTAAAATTTCTAAATTTGCTAGCTTGGTTGGTATGGTAATGAATGCAAATACAACGAAGAAACTTGTGTTGGTTCAGTATAGGCATAACCTAAAATTATGTAAACTTTTTAAGACGAATTAGCAGTTTAACTTAATATTTAAAAACACATAATATTCAAATTTTAATATCGTAAGCCTTTCTTGAAGATTTTAAAGAAACTTGTGTTTGTACAGTGCAGAAGTAAAAACTGCCATGAATATTAATTTTTGGTTATATTGGTTTATTCAAAAGTTGATCATTATTATAGACTATAGGGTACACAATCATGTTTGTTAGTTTTTTATTTTTTAGATTCCAGTTTTAAATTGGAAAAGATGAAAATAAAGATCAAGTTTTGGATTAAAAAAATATAACCAAAGATTTATATTCATGCTAGTTTTCACTTCTGTCGGCAGTCCCTAGACTGCTTTCCTTTTATTTACTTTTAACGGCTGTATTTTATAATGTACATTATTTTGAACAAAATATGTTCGAATACAAAATCTAAAAACAACATTTTAACAAAAAAACACCATAGTAAGTGTATTTAAAAATACGTATAAAACGTAATATTCAGACATAAATCAAACAAAGAACACGAAATAAAAGTATACGTCCAAGTTACATCTATAAATAATGTAGGGAAAGATTTTAAATCATAATTAGGCTAAATCATAATTAGTATTGTTGCTGAAGCTTTGGTCAATATCAGCCTCCAAAAATGTAACCATATAGTAAGATGATAACAAAATGTTAATTCCTTAAAAAATCTTTATTTTACCTTTATGCTTCTTAGATTTGCACCTATAAATTGCTTTGTGTGAACAGAGCTTTTTGTGTTGTGTTGTTACCACCTTTGCTATGGTAATGAAACAAAACTTTAATATTAAAGCTTTAACGTTATTTGTGGTAAATTACACATGAATACATTTTAAAATTAAATTTATTTCAATTTTACCTATATTATTGACAGCTGTACGAAAATTTTATGAGGAATTCAAACTTTGTTGCTCTCAAGAAATTTCAGCACAATAGAAAGTAACTATTTCTTTCAAGCAAGAAAGAGCTCTTTGCGCTGCTACTCCTTTTTCAAAGTACGTTTGGTACAATAAATCTCATTGTATTGATACTTAATTATTTAGAACCTTTAATAAAATTTCTAAATTAATAAAAGATGAGGACTACCTGTTGTAATAAGTTCAATTTTTATAAATATCCTCTGTAGAGCAAGTAGAATTTTAAAGTTCAATGTCATTAATAAATAAATTACTACAACAATATGCCTAAAAAGTGCAATTTATACTTTTGGTACAAAATCTCAATTAGCAGTTTCTCAATGAGATTTTAAAACTGACAAAAATCTGTAATTTAATTGATTTGGGTAAGCTTCTAGTGACACATTTAGTACTAGTGATGTTATCATTATTACCAATGAATACAGAATACTATAAGAAGCACAGGGCTATAGGGAAAAAGTCTACGCTTTTCAGCGACTCGAAGACAATAGTTGGGCGACTCACCAACAGGAGCGCTAGCAGCAAAGCTTGACTGTACCAGACCCTTTTGATCCGGACTGTACAAAAATGTTTCTCTCTCACTTCCTCCGCGCAAAACAAACATTTGCAACTTTCACTCACTACCCCTGTCAACAACGGACCCTTTCTTAAACTGTTTCCTAGTTACTCGTCGTTTGACACCAGCTATGTGTTTCCCTGTTAATATAGTTTAGAATAAGTAATTCAATTAAATTAAGTTATTATTAGTATTTTGTTTTTAAGTGATATGTCCAGCGGAATTAAGTGTCATTATTTGCAGTGTCCTAATAGTAGTGTAAGAAATCCGGATTTACATTTCTTTAGATTATGAAAGCTCATGCCACACAACGATATTTGGGAGTATTTAAACAATTTTAGTTACAGCCATTTCGATTTTTTCAAAATTGATTTTAAGTGGTTGAATTAAATACAGTTGTGCAGCATATCGTTTGAAAGCTTATTTAATTCTGAATCCAAAGAGAAGAATAATTAATATTTTAATAAAAAAATAGTACAGCAAAATGGGGCAAAATCAGAAAACACGATTTCGTTGTTTTTGGCCGCCATTTTTAATCAGTTAAAGATATGGATGTGCACATTTCAACGTTGGTTTTCTCTTGAAATTCTACATCGAAATTATGTATCACATGATCACCTTCCCATTAAAAAAAATTAAGTTCATTCCAAGATGGCAGACAAAAATTTCAAACTCACCAAAAAGTGGTTCTTTTATGGTTGTGAATAACGGCTTTTATTTCTATCTCATAAGGCTCGTACATTTTTTAGATATTAAGCTGTTCCCAGACTTTTCAAACACTCTGTATATGCAATATGCACCTTATAAGATCAAAATGTTTCCAAAAAATAGGTTAGAAAGAGATTTTCCATGTTAATGAAAACAAAAAAATAAGGACAAAATATAGTAATGTCTATAATATTTATTAAATATTCTATTTAATTTTTATAAGTATCTGGGGAAAAGTCACTATTTTGATTATGGGAAAAGCCAAATATTACACAGGTAGAAATAATATAAAAATCTCAGGTCTACTTGTAGTAAATGGTCTCAATTAACTCGTTTTGTTTCGTTGTTTCCTTTTAAAAAAATCAATAATTAAAAATCACCAAACTAAAGTACCAAACTACGTACTGTAGTTTTATGTCAAAGCTTGGATTTGAAAGAAATCTATTCTGCATGTTCAAAGATTAAATTATCCATTTAAATAAGTGAAACCCGAATCTCAGTAAAAAAATCATGGTTTAGAATAAAATGGCGTAATATGTTCAAGAATTTTGTGTCTTTTATTCTGACAATGTCCTGATAGAATTTTTCTCATGTGTTACTATTTCTCCATTAGCCATGCCTTGTATTTGAAGGATAAAATGTCCCACAAAAAGTGAATAAAGCTTTAATGAATCCTACTTTGAATTATACAAACAGATGTATTGTTACGTGTAATGTTTTTTTGTAATGGTTTACCTCAAGATATGATGCTAGCGTTCATTAGGTTAATGGACTAACCCGTCTGAAAGTTTTATTGATAGTATTCTTATAACGAAGAGAGGGAATTTGCAAGTTATAAAATACGACAAAAATGTAATACGACAAAGTAGTATTTCAAACTGGTCAAATAGACCTAGTAAGGAATAATGTTGGCATAATTTTATTAGTGATAGCTGTTTGAATTATGATTTAGTGAGCCTTCTCTTTTGTTTGTGTTTCCTATTGCCTAACTTAAAAAAACTGTTGGTTGTAGAGAATAATTACCCGATTCTATATTTGCCAATTTGGTTGCTATGGTAATACAGCTTAATGCTTTCAAGAAACGTGTGTTGATTCATTTTAGGCCTAACCTGAAACTGTGTTCAACTTATACAAATCAGCTGTTTTATTTGAAATACAATACATTAAGTCTTTTTTGTTTATTTTTTGGTTGGGTTTGTTTTTATTTTGTTAACCTAACCTAAGCAAACTGATTGTTTTGTACAATAACTAACTGATTATAAATTTGCTAAGTTAATGTTGTGATAATGAATGTAAATGCATTCAACAAACATGTGTTGCTTCAGTAAAGGCGACATCTAGAATTGTGTTGCTAAGCTTTTGCTTCAAATCTGCTGTTTTATCTGTCATAGGGTTTTTAGTGAAACCCCGTATTTGACCATTTCAACCCCTTAAACTCATACATACCACTACATAGTTGAATGAAGGACGTTTTAGGACGTTAGCTGTAATAATTTTGGCTGTACGTTGAATATTAATCAGTCATTCAGGACTTCTTCTTTTTTGATTGGGGAAGTCACGTATACTATACTTCCACCCTAATAATATTTAGCACCCATTATTTTTTACTCTTTTCGAAATACAATCAAACAAATAGCATATTAATACTATTTACAGTAACTGTTAGAATACAAAGATAAACATTTTAAACTAGGTAGGATATAATAATAATAATAATAATAACAATGCTTTATTTATAATTCGAAATGTACAAAAAAAAAGTATACATGCCTGCATTAAATGGCACTGGTTTTTTAAAACCGTCTGCCAGGTTGGTAACATCTCACATTATTCTTATGTCTACTACATTTTTAAGATAAAGACATACAACATATAAACAAATGATTGAGGGGGAGAAACAAAGACATGAAAACAAATACAAATATAAATACATAACGTTAATAATTAAATTCGCGGATTAATTCCCATCTATATTGCCAAGCCTGTTGCACGTACTGAGCAAGATACTTCCAATTTTCCCCGTTTAACTGGTTAAGTAACTCCTCCCAACTCAACTCTAATTTCCCAAAATACTAGGTAGGATATATGTCTAAATGAAAACATTTTGTGGACGAAACTCAGAGTGACATTCATTCGAAAATTAGAAGCTAATGATAATATTTTTTGAAACTGTAACTGTTACCATGCAATATTTATTTATATTAAAGGTTATATGGTAGTTTTATATCAGAAGTGGTAACGCAGGATCTGAAAGGTAATCCTAACGTTTGGTAGGGAATAGACCAGCATATTGTAAAACAAATTTAGTTTGTCTCTTTTCAGTAGAGGAAAAGTAACTTTATTTTGGATAAGACTTCTTGTGAGTTCTTGTTGAAATAAGATATGTTTTTATAATTTGGTTGTTAAGGTTAAGCCTAGCATGTAAGTAAACATAGTCTTGTAACTTACGGATAAGGCAATAGCAACTCTGGGAGTCGAATACGGTCAAGCCTATTTTGAATTTTCTATTGTAGTTATCCGTACATACTAAACTAGCTGGCCCGATCCAGCTTTGCACGGATAGACAAATAAAATTTAAATGTATATTGACAACAACAAGAAAAATATATCAATAAATATATTACACTATGTATTTCTTATGGGGATTTTTAGTAACTTTGACTCCCCCCCCCCCCCAAACCACCCCTAAATTTTCGATTTTTTTTAAAACCTTGCTTACCGAGTACCTAGGGCCCTAGAGGGAGCTACCTACCAAATTTCATTCCAATCAGTTCGGTCGTGTTTTTTTAGTAACTATGACCCCTCAAACCCCCCTAAAATTTCGATTTTTTTTAAAAACCCTTTCTCAGCGAGCACCTATGGTACTAGTGGAAGTTACACGCCAAATTTCATTCCAATACGTTCAGTACTTTTAGAGAAATCGTGATTTAGTAACTTCGACCCCCCCAAAACCCCCTTAAGATTTCGAAACCTTTTCTTAGCCAGTTCCTACGGCCCTAGAGGAAGCTACATACCAAATTCCATTCCAATACGTTCAGTAGTTTTAGAGAAATCGTGATTTAGTAACTTTGACCCTCCCAAACCCCCTTAAAATGTCGGGGGTTGCAATCCGTTCGGTGGTTTTTGGGATTTCGTGATGAGTCAGTGAGTGAGTGGTATTTGGATTTTATATAATATGTAGATGACGTATTGTTAAGTTTATAGTTATAGAATTGTTAATTTTTGGTTGTACTTTATCTTAATAAATGCTATTATTATTATTATATAATCAGTTACGGTTCCAATATTTTCCACAGAAGCAAAGTTTCAAGTGAGTATAATTACATTAAGTAGGACACGAGGTCGTTGCAGGAAAATTAATAACCAGCCAAGCACGTCAGTTAGAATCCAATTCGAACAAAAGATGGATTAGAGAAGCATTAAAACTGAATTAATCCTGCTGCGATATGACAGCGCGAGGTAGAAGTGGAAATGTTCGCAGCATATCGCAATGCGTGCCGCGGTTAGGCGTCTTTTGTAATGAGCGCCTTTGGTGGCATAAAATGCATTAAGATTGCATTAGGATTAGACTTGGCAAGGCCAAACAGAAGCCCGGAGGGTCTGATATCGATAAGGGAGACCACACTTCCAGCTTCCTGAATCGTTTACATGCTAATCGGCTTGCGAACATTAAAACATCAGACGTTTTCCCATTTTAATAAACGCTTGCAACTAGAACAGCCTCGAGTGTACTGGAGCTGCCTTCGACGAATCGGAAATATAGATCTTGGCCGCCACTTTGTTCCGTGATAATGAAGACATGATAATCAATGACAGGATGCTGTGGAGGCGTTGACATCTCTCTTTCTATCTCTTTGGTGGAAGTTCGGTGTTGGTTTTCCAAAAGTCCATTAAGTTAAATAGAACTAATTGTATTCCAAGACGTCTAATAATTGTTGAAATAAATTCTTTGTATAACATAACTTTATAGATATAAACTGAAATTACCAAATAATTATTGTAAACTGACTTAAAAGCTGTTATAATTTTGTAGTCTCTAGACCAAATATTGTTTATTTTAAGCCAATTTTTCGTTTGACTCCAAGACTTAACATTTTCTTGCTGACCAGTGCGAATATTTCTTAAGTTAGGAGTACTTACCTGATTTAATACGTTGATTTAATTCAGTTTACATTTATTTGCTTACGTTGGTTTACTAATGACAGTTTATAACGATTTATAAGCTTTAGGTTTGATTGATTTGCATGATAATATTACTCTTAAATCTAAATTGTAAACAATCAATTGTAACTAACAGCTGTCACGTAGATGTCGCCTTTCATTAGGGATCATATGAAAGTTTTTTAATACATTTTTCAACGAAAACATTAATTTCAAGCTATTTTTCGTCAATAGCTGAAAACATAAGCTTTAAAATTAAATTTGAGTCATTAATTTTGACGAAGATTACGGGAGATATGGTGTTGCCACAAAATTAGCAAAATTGAAAGGTCAACTAATTTTGAAAATATCTATACTTGACATCACAAGTATTTCTTTTAAATCCAAGATCACCAAAATTGATACTTTGGGGGATAGGTGTGGTTTCTTGAAATTTCAAAGTCACGTTATTTTATTACCAACGTAATAGTAGCAATGCGAAGAGTTTGACGTTAACGTTTTATCTCAGATTTTCAATTTCACTTATGCCCTTGTTACATACAAATTTACGTTCAGTTTATATTGTTTTTATTTTACATGCTTTTAATTATTGCGTAAATGGCTTGCCATACAGAAAACGACTCAGTCAGTGTTAATAGCTTAACATCGTTTGAATGATTTCCGATCTGATTCTTGGGATTCATAGCTGCAAACTCTGGATTTGCAGGATGGTAGTGCTTGGAAGGTAGCCAAGATACTCCGTAGTGAGAAGCGTTCCAATCGGCCTCTCCACGACAGCATGGCCTAGCCTACTCTGCCCTGGAAAAGGTTGAAGAGTTTGCTGACACTATAGAGGATCACTTTCAACCGAACCACGATATTTGCGATAAAGATCATGCAGATATGATTGAGGAGTTTCTTCGATGACTACTTTGCAGAGTCACCGGATGCTGACGACATCATCGAACCCTTCACTCTGAAGGAGGTGCGGGCCGCTGTCTCTGCAAGTCGAAGAAAGCCTCTGGGCTGGATCGGATTGGCCCCAGATCCTTGGTTGCTGCACCCCCTCAGTAGTAGAGGTCTTACTAACTTTGTTCATTTCTGTCCTTAGGTTGCGCCACTTCCCTAATCAATGGAAGACCGCGATGATCATCCTCATTTTGAAGCCGGGGAAGGATAATCTCTTTCCGCAGAACTGTCGCCCGATATCTCTGCTGCCATCTCTAAAATATTCGAGCGCCTTTTTCTTTCCAGGTTGCAGCCTTATCTAGAGAACCATAAAAGACCAGAGCAGTTCGGTTTCCAACTTGGTCATTCCACTACGCTCCAGCTCGTTCGAGTTATCAAGTTCTTGTCCTCTGTTGCAGTGTTGCTAGATATCAACAATGCGTTTGAAGGCCTCCTCTACAAATTGAGCGAGTCTCCTGTACCGGAGGCTGCTGTACACTTGATCCACTCTTACCTCTCAGGCAGGTCCTGCAAGACATTCGTAGACGGCGAACTCTCTACACTGCAGCAGATAATAGCTGTTTATATATTTTAGGTTTTCAACTATTTGAGAAATTGGTCTAACCACGCAACGGATAAGCTCGCTTCGCTGCACCATGGTAAAATTCCCCAACAACTAAAAAACATTTCGTTGTATTACGAAACAATATTTACTTAGATTCCCAAAAACGTGCTGCCGGTATGTTGGGTTTTCTGGTTAACGAAGTCGTCCGAGCGATTTAAAAAACCAACGTGTGTACCAAATTTAGCCCACTCTGGATGTGAACTGCGGCTATTAGAGTGCAAACACATACACAACATTTTTAATTACTCCCCAAAACGTGTTCTGAGGATCATGATTTGAGCTACCGACAGGTCTCAGCATAAGTTTCACTGCAATAGCTCATCTATCTACGGCAATTCGCTGAAATAATACATCAAAATTATATGCAAAGTCTCTTTGTTGTGCCTGTATAACTGTTAACAGTCGACTTATGTCCGTCGATATAAGATCGACTAGGAATGGTGTTATTCGAGCAATTAATACTACACTACCAATGTGCGTTGAAGTGAGACCAGATACAACCGCAATACATTTGTTGCATATTTTATTAGAAGCTAATTGAAGGCTGTCTAGGCCTAAAGATTTATTCAAGGTGAGTTTATTTATTTGTCAGTACTTGTAACGTAATCAGACTGCGTCGGGGTAACCTGAAACCTACCATCCACTCCGGTCTCCATCTTGTTCGACCACCATCTTGTAAAAAAACTAATTATTCAAACCCGTTCTGTTTTATTTAAATATAAATATTAATAGTGTAACGACTAGATGACATGAAGGTGTGGACGTGTGGGATATTTATTGAGGAAGCATCTCGGGGAAATTATTACTTTTACATAACCGTATATTGGTAACACTGTCGCGCACAGGTAGGCACAGGTAGCACAGGTGTAGCGAGGCTTGAGTTAATGGAGCGTGTCCACGGGTGATTCTAATATTTATGAACCGATCGGAGGGATTCGGCGTGATTTATTAAAACTGTGACAATAATGACAACGCAAATTTGTTTTGACGATACACTTTTTAAAATCTTTAGATATTTGAATAAATTACTGTGTTACGTAATGCAAACAGAAATCAACAACAATGTTTATGATTTAATTACACAGTAAAAAAACTAAAAATTAGAGTAGCATGTAACAAAACGAAAAATGCGTGGGATTGTCGATCATTAGAATTGAATCATTTAGGTTCTAGATGATTTTATGCATTGCTCTCTTTATATTTCATATATTATATTATAGTCGACTTTGAAAATTGAATTCGTTTGAAATGTGTGTATTTCTACAATCCTTATTGTTTACTTCATTCTTGGCAGTTAAGAAACAAATTAGGCCTGCGGACATAAAATTACCACTAACTTTCTTTGACTATTGGTCTGAGTTACTGCTATTTTATCGCAAAAGTTTGAAATTCTATTAATATATAAATATAGGCCTACTGACGATTGAAAATTTAGCGAACTTAAAATATCTGGAATTAAAATCATCGATTTAATTAGGCCTTTGATAAAAATGTAAGTCCTTTTGTTTTGTTTTCAAAAGTGTATTTCAGGTCTTTGACTTATATTAAGTTATAGGAACTGCATAGGATCAGTAAGATATAGTTTGTTGTTTTTAGGCCTAAGTACTCGTAATTGAATAACGAAGTAAACAAAAAGAATTGAATACAATAAAAAACTATTCAAACATATATAACTGTTGATTTTGTCTATTAGCTTTAATACATTAACCAATATAAATAAATATTTAAACGTATTCAGTTAATGTACAAGCGTTCATATAGCAAGCGTTCTGCTAGTTTCATATGATACGTACTAACACAGTACATGCGGCACATACGCGTAGACAGACTAAGACGTGTGCGACGAAGAGAGTAGATATATTATTCTTTCTCTCTTTCTTCTCGCATTGCGCATGACGTCGGAGAAGGAAGCGTTTCATTTTTCGTCTGATACAGGGAAATGTTCGTTACTGCGCCTGAATAAGTTTCACTTGAAAATATAAAAATCTTTATACTTTTATAGTTTATACTTTTGAATTAAAATGGATGCAATACAAATTTGCACAGTATCAGTAAAATGTATTAGTTTCCAAAATAGTGACACAATAATTTTTCGTCATTTAATCATCGAGAAAATCTAGCTCTAGTAGCCGTGATCCTATATTTTGAAGGAATACAAGTATACTATTATAAAGTCTACAAACAACTAAAGTCATTAAACAATTAAAATATGTCTTTTTAGATTCATACTTGTATGTTTTTAAGTCTTTCTCACATTTTTATTTCTGATATTAATGCAAGTTTCATGAAAAAATACTTTAGGAATAATATGTTTTACTTTTATTTAATTTTGTATGTTACTTCATACAAACTGTATTTTGGACGGCGTACATGATTTTATTTTGTCGATGAAAATATGTATGATAATGAGACACATAGAATGATTGGACATTGTAAGGTAGTGTCAGTGTTTAGAGCTTAGGGAGAGGGCTTCTGTGAGCATGAATTGGTCTAAATTTAGTTAAAGAGTTTTAGATTTTGAAAACATTCTAGTTTTGAATGCATTTGTAAACGTCAAAGGAAATTAAGTTTTTAAAGTTTGAAAATAAAATCGAGACTTTTAATTCTTTTTTTATTACTCGACATGCGAAATATTGACATGCTTTGTCGTGCGAAATTATTGTGATACACCTGGAATCCATCTAGTATTTTCAAGTTGGATTTTCCTGTTTTCGACAAAAACAGGATATATGTCTCATTGAAAGGCAAAATAACTCTTGTAAGAAAAGTTATTTGAACACCAAATAAACCATATAAAATGTGCGTTTTGAATATGTATATACAGAATGTTCAAAAAGTCCCTCTAACCCACTTTTATTTTTGTCACTAAAAATAAGTAAAACAAAACTTTTTGTATTGCTTTTGTTGTATAGAAGGAACATATTTTTAATTTATTATCTGACCCTCTATGATTTTGGAGGGCTGGGAGGGAGGGGTTTTCAATTTTAAATGTAAAGGTAAGGGTCATGTAATACTCCATGGAGAAGCTTATTAAAAGAGAAACATATGTGCACAAACTAGAGCTTAGTATCTTGCTTCGTTTCAAATTAATTGACATCCAATGTTCTGGAAAGTGATATTTTTATTATAGCATCAAAGCAGGTTATTAATTTGATAGTTTTAGGAATAAGTAGATTGTAGAGGGTACTAATTTTTAAAAAAAGGTTATTTCAGCAATGTTTTTATAACGAGATCAACAAATTTAAATACAATATAAACTTCTTACCAAGACAGGATAAAAGTTAGTTTCCTAAAACCTACTGCAGTATAGCATATGTTTAATATTGTTGTAATGTTCTGGTATAATAACAGACTTGACAAATCTTTGTGTATTCCAAAGCTAGATTAATATTCTAAATTAGCTGACTTAAGTTCTTACATGTGTTACATTTAACAACCTGCAACCTCAAAAACCTCGACACCATACTTATTATTAATCCTATTAACAAATTAATAACATGCTTTGATGCCATATTAAAAATATTATTTTCCAGAACTTTGATTGTCCACTACTTTGAAACGAAGAAGATACTAGCTCTAGTTTGCGTCATTCTGTTTCTCTTTAAATAAGCTTTACAATGGTGTGGTACATGACCTACTACATTTGAAATTTACTACTGATAGGGTTATTTGTGTCGCGTGGTTGATTAAGTTCGTTTATGTAATTCTTTACTTCATTCTCATTTATTGTATCGTGGTCGTTCCTATTTTCTTTAATAATATAACATAATATTCCTACTTGATTTGCCTCTTCAAACTTCGTAACGATTCGTTTGTCATTTATTTTCAAATTTACGTATTTCGTGTGAAAGTTTATTTCCGTCTCTGTACTTGCGATCCAGTCCATCCCTAATATTACGTTTCGGATTAAATTTGGCACAATTAAAGTATTAACCCATAGTTCTTCTCCTTCTACCTTCATCTTTACCATTATAATTCTGGATACCCTTCGGGTCTTAGTGCCTACAGCAGTATGAATTTGAATATTTTTTGTGGGCAGTTCTTCGTATTTTCCTATCTTATCTCTATTATCTATAAACCATTGTTGCGACGGACAAGTTACGTTCGATCCCGTGTCAATTAATGCTAGGATTTTTGTTGCTCCTATTTGGATGGTAATTTCCGGGCAGCTAATTTGGTTTGTATTTTCATTTATACATTTGTCGTTTAGATTCTCCTCGAGTAGAAACTCACGATCGCAATACATTGCGCTGATAAAATTGATTTTCTCGGGGGTATCGTTATAAATTTGTGTTTCTTGATTTGGCCTATTATTTCCGAGGTTTTCTTTAAGCACAGGGGTAATGTCGTGTGATTTTATCTGGGATATGGGGGTGCAATTGGGGTTGTTTGATAGGCCTGGGACATTATCCGTGCGTGTTAGTTTTTTGATGAATTTGTTGTTGAGGAACATGTAGTAAGTGGGGTTGGGGGTTTGATTTGCTCGGCGATTGCATGGCATACGTTGGCTTGTTCCGGGGTTGGGTAATTTTGGTATCGGGGCGCATTAGAGGGTTGGAATGGGGGTCTTGAGGTATTGGGGTAGTTATTATGGTAGGGTTGGACAGAAGTGGGGTTGAAATTACGGTTGCGGGATTGTTGAGGGGGCGAAAATTGTGTGGGTGAATTTTGGTAATTTCTATTTGGGGGTTGGGATCGATATTTTGGGGGTTGAAAGTGATTTGGCCGGTTATAGGATTGAAAATTCGGTGGAGGGGTGAATTGGTAAGTAGTTCGTGGGTTGAAGTGGGTTTCACGGGGTTGTAATTGATTTTTGCGGATTGGGGGCGTGGTAGGGCGTGGTTCTCGATTTAATTTATTTTGGCTGTCTTTTATGTCTTCCCTCTGGAGTAGTGCTATGAAGTCCATGATTCCATCTATGCATTGTACCCTTCTTGCGTCTTGTATCAGGTCTTCAAAATGTTCTGCTAAGCAGGTCACAATCTCTTCTTCGGATAGGGGTGGTTTCATTGCTTTCAGTGTGATGACTCGTTCCGTGAAATATTCGGCACGGGTCAAGGTTCCATGTGGCCTATACTTCTCTGTTTCCATCTTATGTCTGATGCCCCTCTGAATTTCTCGGTTCCAGTATTTTTTGATGAAATATTCTTGAAAATCTTGCCAACAGTTAATCTCATTCTTGATTAGACTAAACCATCGAGATGCGTGCCCTTCTAAGCATATCTCCAAATTATCGGTTAGATGGTTAGTAGAGTCGTCGTTGCGGTTAAGTGCCATCCTTCTTTCCGTAAATTTTTTAATTTTGTCTAAGATTTCTGTGGGGTTATGTTCTCTCCCGTGGAACTTAGGGATGTTGTTGTCGCTAGCCACGTCGAATTGTCTACTGCAGATTACGTTAATATTTTTAGCGGATACGGATTGGTTCTCTTTTATGTCCTTTTCTAATTTGTCGACACGTTCATTGTTTGTGGAAACGAATTGTTTGAGGCGGTCAATTCGTTGACTTTGCTCAATTTCAAATTCTTGGGTTCTAAATTTTTCTTCCTGAAGTGTAGTAGTGATGTCGCGGTAATTTTCTTCGATTAATTTTTGACATTCTTCTTTGGTTTGTTTTTGTGTTTCCGAGACGTATAATTTTAAATGTTCCGTTTGTTTTTCGATTTGGGATTTAAATTCGGCTTTTGTTTTTAGCTGGGCGTGTGTAAATTCCTCTTTAATGTTCGCATACTGCGTTCGCATTTCGATAATTAAATGTGAAATTTGTTTTTCAGACTTTTGTTCGGATTCTACAATTTGTTGTTTAATTTGTTGGTTGTTATCTACAATTTGTTGTTTAATTTGTTGGTTGTTATCTACAATTTGTTGGTTAAGTTGTTGGAATTGTTGGTTTTGATACTGAAATTGTTGACTAATATTGAAGAACATATCTTCGAGTGTTAAGGGTGGAGTTGAAGTTCGCGATGGTATTGCGTCGTCGGTTGAATTTCTTATTTCTGGTTCAAGTGAAACAACGTTTCTGCTTTTAGCCACGTAGTTCTTCTTAACGCCAC
>JAGFPH010001022.1:259263-276107 GCA_018207615.1 Philaenus spumarius | reverse complement strand
CCAGTACGCTTTCCGACGTTTTTCTAAAATTAATAACCGATGGCACACAAGGCTTGCTCTTAAATTTATGTTTTCCGGCTCTGGTTCGCTTAACAAGTCGTTAAAATTTTCTTCCCTTAAACACCGTTCTCCTAACAACACGTCTTCCATCCGGCGGTTACTTGTATCAAGGATCCGCGACCCTTCCATCGTTTCGCCTAACTGTTTCGCGACCACGTCTTCTTTTCGGCGGGACGAGTAAATGTCGGGCAAGCCTTGGGATTCTTGAGCCCTTTGGGTTAAGTTAATATTAGTTCTAAGGTTGTACGCAGATTGGTCTTCCATATTGTTTTAAAATTTACAAGTAAAATTATACACACACATATTAAGCTAACAATCTTATAAATCTAGGTAAAATAAGGAGTTATTTTAGAGTATTATTGGGAAGAGCCGTCACGTTGGTGCGCCAATTTATTACAATACAATTTTCTTTATTAGAAATGCCACACGTTGCGGCGTCAATTTATTACAATACAACCTTTTATTATTATTATTTTGTGAGAAGCCTCACGTTGAGAAAGCCAATTTGTTATATATTAAATGATTTTTTTTAACAAGCCCCACTTGTTGGGCGTCAACTTATAAATTTACACTTTCTCTTTTACTTTAATTCAATAGGCCTAATGTTGTAGGCGTCAATTATGATAGAACAAGATATATCCTAATTTATAAAACTCTACTTTTATTTTATTCTCAATATAATGAACTGTAACACTCTAGCTTACTCTAGCTTAATCAATTTGATAAATGATTTGACTCAGGACACAGGTTTACAATTACAATAGAATCTTCTTTTATTTATCAATAGAAAATCAAAAAAAAATATTTACAGTTTAATAGTTATTTAGCTCAAAATCAAATATATACAAAATTATTTTAGGGAATTATTTCCCAATGAGCACTCTTAATCTCGGGTAGGTTGGTGCCGGCTCTTACCAATATTAAATTGAAACAAATATTATACAAATTATTTAAATTAAGAATTAGGATAATTAAAACAAAGGAGAAAATAACTTAGTACAAGGTGGAAAGTGTATTGGTAAGTAGATGTATGAATTTAGTGTTAATATAAAGGATAAAGTTCTGATGAAAGTTGAAATCTTGATGGGATATATATATATATTTAGAAAAGTTTATCAGCTTTACTGGTATAGTTCTTTGAATTTAAACCTGCAAAAGAAAGGTTGGAGTATATCCAATTTGATGAATAGTTATGTGGATTGATCTCACCCAATTTTTATATACAGTCTTCTTCTAGAAAAGAATGGTTTATTGAAATTTGATAATGTTCAGTCACTTCACTTATACAAGGTTATTTTAACGTAGGCAGTTGTTCTTCAAAATGGTCTTGAAATTTGTGGTTTGGTGGGCTCTAACACAGCGTCTGCTCCCTTTGATGTCTCAGCAACAATTAATTGGATTTTATCCCAATTTGGCTTCCCTAGGCCCTCAGGAACTGGTACAGTAAGGCCTGGTTAATTTCATTTCTTGTGGGATTTTGATTGTTATGTGAAAATGTGTATTTTGAAATGTAGTGTATTTGTTTTGTATGATTTTAATGAAATTTTGATGTCTTTTGGTTTTTTAAAGAACATAGAATGGTAAAAGTAAATAGAATTCGAGTAAATAAACTTTTAAATGAAAATATCTAAAATAACTCCTTGTACAACTCAATATCTAATATCTAAGGTCTACAAATATAGTTATTTATCTGGTCGTTTAAAAGTCTCCTTTTCCGCGGCATAAGCGGTCACGTGATTGTGGGCTGGGTTTAAACAAACATGGCCTCTCGTTCTCCAGGTTTTAACCGAATATTCATATCTTTGAAGAAATTTACTAGCTTAACGGTATTTCTTTTCATACTTTGCCAAAGACATTTTTGATGTAAAATCTTCTGTTCGACTCGATAGTTCTGTTCCTTTTTTGATTTAGAATTTAGTTTCCTTGGGATCGGTGGTTTTAATTTGGAATAGGCCTACAATTTCGTACATCGGCCTAGCTTCGAGTGTATTTTAAAAGGTGGATTTCGGTCGATTGGTTTACTCTTGAGTTATTATTATATTTTATATGGATTGGTCGTTTAATTTAGATTAATTTTAATGTGGGAATGATATCAATTTGAGGTCGAGAAGTACTGGTAATTATTTATAATGTTGTTGGAAGTCGGCTGTCATAATCTTATTAATGAATCATTTACGATTTTTGTCGATAGGTGTCGCTGCTTCGACTTGTGAATGAATTGCCTTTATAGTAGTCTGTTCCTCTCTCTCGCACTCATGCGTGTTTAGTTCAGCAATAATTATGAATGGTTTCTTTTGATATTTTAAATGATTTTTATGTAGGGATATATTTTGAATTGTTACAATAAGTATTTGACTTACAGAAGATACCAATTTCTGTAGGATAATATGCGCACTGATTTTACCACTTGTATATTTAAAAACACTTTGGAATAAATGATAAGAAATCGGGACAATGTTTCTTCTTTGAAAGTGACGCTTCTTTTTCCACCCACGCCAAGCGTTAGTTTTCTTCCTCATCAAATCTCTGTCTTTTTAGCGGCGTTTTCAGAATGCAAGGACTGTTGCATTCTGGTTGATGCTTGTTATTGGTCCTCGCGTAAGTTGTAGGTGGCTACGTCACACACAGCTGCCTACATTGGTGGTACAACGTCGTAAACTGTCGTAAAATATCTGACTGAATCCACTCGATCGCATATTTCAAACTTGCAGTTTTCTTTTGAATATTGTTTTTGTATTTTAATTATTATAAATTATTGGACATTCGTGCAATGAAAAAATATCATTTAACTTACGTTAATTATGAAATAGTCCCGTTTATTAGAATAACTCTGATATGGGTACTGTATTGTATTGTTTTTGTGTTCGGTTGACATTAATACAATAATTATTTTAATAAGTAGTTATCAATATCTCTAATCTAGTTTATAAATAATCTTCTTAATTTTAATTTACATTGCAAAAATTTGGTTATGAATTGAGGTCTATATCTAAATATACATTTTAATTTTAACTCTGTATTTACTTTACATACACCTTTCTGGTTCGTGTAGTACCTGTTTGTAATGGCTGCCTGTTTACATAACTTGAAGTTTTCAATAGGCCTACATGTTTATATTCGATTTCAATACTTTGGATTACAATAGAGAATGATTACAGGAATAAATATATATATATATAATGTTTTTTGAGTGGTGTTATTTAATAAGTTATAATAGTTAGAAAGTGTTAGTGAAGTGTTGCTTTGTTTTTGACTGATTTGGTTCCTAGGCTAAGTTGTTGTCAGGTTTGATAATCCACTTAGTTCTGTTTCATAATTTATTTACATATTGTTTCTTATCTGAGGGTGGTTCTAGTTTAATTTGTTTTGGTTAAATTGTGTTCTTATAAGAGTGTAGTTGACGATTCTAAATATTTTACTATGTTTTTGCTAAATGGTTGTTCACAATAGGTTAGGCTAGGTTTGTTTACATATCTGTCTTTGACTTACAGGCTATTTAACAATTTGTAAGATGGGATTTGGTACATTACAGGAAATTCGCTAATAACATACAATTACTTTTTTCAAATCCACGAGAGAGGGGGGTAGGGGAAGTTTCAAGAGAACGAGGCCGACGGCCGGGATGCAAACTGTTGAAGTTGCAAACAAATTCTACTTATATACATTTCGTACACGCAGGCAGCTATTCAACGTCTTCATGAGTAGGCCAATTCCCAAAATAGTTGGTTGAAACCTTGAAACATATAAACTTAATTTTGGAAACTCAGGTCATCGGTTCAGCTGCGTGGTCGATTTATTATTATATTATTATAAAGCAAATAAAATATATTAAAATTATTAAATGTATTTTAAATTGATAAATCGTAACAATAGATAAACTACTAATTGTCACTATTTATCTATTTCTATAACAACAGTGTTTTTGATTGTTGAAATTCAGTCAAGAGCATACATTCGCACAATACACACGCTCACATCTTTCTTCCAATAACTGTAACATTTGGAGAAAGCCAGCTGAAGACTTAACACTAACAACGTGTAGTTGGTCCCACACACATACGATGAGGTTCGTAACTGCCAACACTCACCAACACCATACAACACATACACATGGCTGGAATCCGCACATATATATATATATGATACGACGTGATGGTACCAGTAATTTGGACACCGGGGTACAGATGGCTGTGTTAATCCGCGCATATATATATATGTGATAAGACGTGATGGTACCAGTTATTTGAACACCAGGTATAACGTTTTACTTTTTCGTTCTTTTTTTTAACTAATCTACTACATTCCCTTACACTGCGGGCCTTATTAACTGAGTCGTATGTTCGTGGTTCCCCCTATAAACGAGCAAAGAAATGGTTCGCTCAAGTTCTTTACACGTTTTCACTCAACCATTGCTTTGCGCGTTACACCCACACGCGAACCACTGTTTTGTGCGTTTCAACCACGCGCAATGCACTGATTTGCGTGTGCACAACTCACACACAACACACACAACATACACTCTTACTCATATAGGAGTGGGTATTTCAGCTGGAACACACAATATGGGTACAATAAAACAGTTGCAAAAAGTGGTATTTTTGTTTTATTTTACGTTTTAGTAGTAAGACACAGAATCCAGGTAAATATTTTGTTTCTAAAATGACGGTTGGCAACACTGGACTCGTTATGACATCAGTATCCTGGGTCTGAATAGTTTATAGGTACTTTGATTTGACTATTTCTTGTTAGTGATAACTTTGATGTAATTTACCTTTTTAGCGTTATTATAAATTGTGTTTAAAAACTTTTGTATCTTTTTTAAAATACTGAACATACTAATGTCTTATTTTACTTAGGCTAGTGTTAATCTTGTATTACTTAATTAATACTTATAATAAAATGTGTTTTTCTTGTAATTGTTTTCATTTGTTGGTGTTAATTATTTATAGTAGTAAACCAATCGTCACCAATGACGTAATGAAAATGTAATTGTCACAATTGGTACTTTATAATATAGAAATAGTTATGTTAAATAATGATTTCACAGAACATAGGCCTAATGTGACCTAATAAAAACAAGCAAACTTGTTCATTTTCACAAAATATTTTATATAGTACAAAACGAAAAACTAACTTCAAAGTTCAAACTGCTTTATATAGTTCCAATTCATTATGACTTCATAAATGGTAGCCTATATATTTTATCACTCCATGACTTGTATGGTTCCCGACTCCACGCCAAATTAGTACATTACCGTAAAGCACCCGTGGAAGAATATAGACAAATCTATGTTAAATTTTAAATTGACTTATCTTAGATATTTAACAAATAAAAGAGCACTGTGGCGACAAAATCACACTGATTTAAATAAAAACCCGAACCACAAAACAAGGAGCAAAAACTATAACTAAACAACTAAATTGTAAGTTAAGTTTAATACCTTACCCTTATGTACATTTCGATGACATGGTCATCATCCTCAGAGGGTTTTAACACTACTTAAGGTAAGGTATTAAACTTAACTTACAATTTAGTTGTTTAGTTATAGTTTTTGCTCCTTGTTTTGTGGTTCAGGTTTTTATTTAAATCAGTGTTATCTTAGACACTATTTGAGATTAGCCAACAGCAATGATTAAAAAAATTATTTCACTTCACCACGTTAAATAGGTCCTATAACATAACCATAACCTACCCAGGAGAGGATGTTATGAATGCATAAAGGAAAACTATGTTAAACGTAAAATTGCTTCATCTCAAGAATTGTTTTTAAAGTGAACTAATAATTACAATTGTATTCAAATAATTTGACTTTGAGCAAATTACTAAAATTAAGTTTATAGGTTTTAGGGAATCAACCAACTACTCACTAAGGCGCTGAATAGCTGTATCAGTGTGCGACATGTTTTAGAGTTTGTTGGTGCCTGAGCGTTCTGCCCCATCTCAGGCATCTCTTTGTTTTTCATAAGCTTTATTCTCTATTAATATAAATATTTATTATACCTATATTTTTTTAATTATTACAATTTATTTTAAACGAATAATTTCTTTTCGTATGCGTTCAATCGCAACCTCAGGTAAGCCCATCACTCGGTCGCCTCTATAGATCCCATATAATAACTGCAAGTATTTCTTTTATCGCCTCTAACTAAAAAACGATTTGACATATAAAGACGCAGTTTGAAGTATTCTATAAAGAAAATTTCTTATTTTCACTAGGAATAATGTCATCATTTTCTGATCCTGAAAACCCCAAATTGTTTTCCAAATTTGGATCCCATACAAATACAGGCGATAAATTTTGATATTTTAAAATGAAAAATGTCTGAAACAATTAATAGTACTGTACGTATATATTATAACCATACATATACTAAACATATGCCCTACAAACGTTTTAAACATATTTTTTGATTTTATTGAACCTGTATTTATACACATGTTTAAATTGATATTATTACTCAAGTAGTTAGTTATTCTAAAGTTTTCCTGATGGGCTTTTCTTAGGGGCTTATAATTAGTAACTTTCACAAAACAAAATTCAATCAAAAAAATTATTTGATGGCATTGAAAAATATGAATAGGCCTACTTATAAGAATATTTCAAAACAAAAGTCGGTATGAATATTGTTCTGTACATTATTAAACATACTTTATTAAAAATAAATAAAAGTTCAAAAAAAGGCAATAAAAATAATAATACTTTAAGAATAATAACAAATTATTATGACATCATTCAAATGCCATACATATTAAATAATAATGACTGGTTTTGAAGGGAGGTGTGCTATAAAAGAAGAGTTGACTGAGTAGCATTTCTACGGGTAACGTTCGAACTAAAGTACAGTATATTCAAATCCGGCTATTGACAATGGTGTTTTCGGTAAGATATTACCCCTTCCCTAATCCCATGAAATCATAGTAAGAACATTAAGTAAAATTAAATGATATTAAACAAATATCAGACAACAGAGCGTCACTAGTAAAGTTCTACGAATTCTTTTATGGATATTGTTTATTACCCACAATATAAAGGGTCGCCCCAGGGCTGTTACCTTTTCCAGTTCAGTAAACCTTGGTTTAGAGGAGTTGGAGGCTTGCAGTATGTTTTTCCTTTTTTCAGAAGAACACGTATAAATTCGGGGACAAGTATAGAGGGAAAGGTCGGTCGGCTCAAAACAATGCTATTGTTGTAAAACCGACCGCCCGGCCACCCTCATGCCTGCGGTCATTGTCACCACCTCCCTTAAATTCTTAGAAATAGTTTGGTCCAATACAAATATTATAATTTGAACCACTAATCGAATAAAAACAAGTGACGGCTCAATCTTCTAGCAAGATTTAGACCAATAAGAGAAAACTTGTATCACAATCCTAAATATCACAACAATTTATTAAAACCTATGTAGTGATAAACATGGTTTTGATAATAAGCATAACTTTGCTAAATAGTGTACATGAATAGATAGTTTTATAATCATTGGAGATTAGGATGTTTCTCTTAATTGTTAAGACCACTTGCAGATGGTCATGTTACTAATAAAAAATGACAGGTAATCTTTTATGAGCCCAAAGTCCACTAACATTTTCTGACTGATGGAAGTGATATTTTTACTTTTTTGAAAATATCTGATATAGTAATATTATACAGGGTGATACAATATGACCACCATTGGGATCTCGAACTATCAGTTTCTCGAAAAACTTTAAATTGCGAACCTTCCCTGGATCTATACGTACATTAAAATTACGGTGTTACCGTATTTTTAAAATTTTGTAAATACAAAAAAAACAATATTTATTGCATTTTGTTTGTATAACATATTATTTTATGACCCTTTTGTTCGTTGGTATTTTTATCTAAACAGGTTTGTTTACAGACAAATCAGAGTGCTTCATGTAGTTCATGCTCTTACAAAGTTTTAAAGGTTTTATGATGACATTAAAATAAAATTCTTGATGATTTTTATTTACATTTATAATCCTTAAATAAAATCAAGAAATTACAATAGCAAACTATAACTACTTTTTAACCTATCTACCATAACCAAGAGTTATACGGATTCAAAGCCCATGATATTAAATGTTAACTCTCTATATAGGTACATCTTTAACTCTCCTTTTTCCTTTCTTATATAATCGTATCATACAGGGTGTTTTGGAACTCTGTATTCCCGATCCCGCTTTATTAGGGGAGTCCGATGAACATAATGTACCATGTAAACAATATGTCTGAAAGGTTCTTTGTCTGTCTTTTTTTCCGGAACTATTTATAAATCGGATCTCATTTGAGATATTCGCTCCAAACTTGGTAAAAAGATTGATGTACGTGGGCATTTTGTAATTATTGTCTACCAAGTAGAAAAGAAAATCACAATGTTTAATTTGATATACAAGAATAAAACATTTAATTGCAAATCGGCCTTTGATAATGTTTTCAAATCTATACAGAGTACATGATTTCCCATTGGCATCTTTTAAACTATAAATCTGACAGCAAACATTAATTTGTTAACCTTCCCTTGATTTTAGCCTCCTTTTTTTAAACTTTCACATTTATTATGGAACCTCCTATATTTTATTGTAATATTTTTTGCTTGGTGTTATTTTTGAACTTCTAACCCTTTAAAAGTTGGACTGGTATCAAGTTTTAAAAACACCCCAACTCAACATAATTTTATTTCAAATTTAACATTGTAGCCAGCGGATTAGTAAAGTTATAAGTAAATAAATTACATTTTTCGGTACGTCAACTAATCCTTACGATTAGTACCTTTTTCGGTACGTCCTAAGGATTAGTTGACGTGCCGAAAAAAGGTAATTTATAATTTTATTTCTTATGAAAACGTTATAAACCAATGAAACGTTTTTTACAAGTCGCTATCTATATCAAGTGTCATAAAGTTGAGATCCTAAAGTAGAAAATAAAGTTGTTTCACAATGCTAACCTCGTCTATTGTGAGCATATAAAAATAATAAATTATCATGTTTACACACATGGTAATGTTTGTTAGTTGTTGGGTATTACATTTTTGTAAAACACACACCGCTGTTTTGTGTTAAGTTTGTTTTTATTTATGTTAGTTTTGAAATCTGTTTTAAGGGTGAGGATCGACTAGGCCCAATCTGTAACGTGTTTGGTTTTTCCAACGGCTGTTTTTTTAGAAACAGAATTTAAAATTTGTTTAATGTTGAGACCTGTTAGAGATATTAATTAATTAGCCACCATCTTAAAACACCTTTTTAAAATTTGTTAGCCTACAGTTGTTTTTAAAATTTTACAATTATTTTATCTTGACAATTTCAGAAAAAACTAAAAAGCAGAATAATATTACAAACTTTGTAATTTTTACTTAAATAGAATCCTTTATAAACTAAATCAAAGCTAACATTTTAAATGTATATAAGTTTGTTTGCCAATTAATTGGCCAATGAGTTTACTACTTTAACTACATATTTTGTCTAAGATTTTGTGTGAACAATCTTTATTAGCCAGTAGCGTATGGAAAAGAGAAACACTTTTTGACCTGCCATTTTGAAACGGTATAGCGCATACTGTAAAAAATGGTTTAATATTGGCATTCATTATGCAAACGTATCGTTAAAACCTAGCTTAAAAACTGCAACACGAATTTACTCTCTATATATATTGGTGTCACAAAAGTCTGAATACTACCATAGATCATGAATTAGGTTATCCAAATACAATGATACTACTAAATATTTAGTAGGAGATTTATATTATCATATTAAGGGTCTGCTGTAGTGGCGGCTATCTTGGATTTTTATCCCGTAAGAGCAATGTTAAATTTCAAACCATTTATTTCGTTAATTTTGTATCATACAATTGTTTGCAAGGTCTCGTCATTTTAAGCACAGTCACAATACGCATCCGTTTTTAATTTTAATTTTTTTTTAAATGCTTTTGATTTGTTATGTAACTGACATTTTGTAAGTAAAGAGTTTGAATTTTTTTCCTAACACAATACAAAATTAATAATGAAAAATAATTTGCAAGCCGGATCCGAAATTTTATAAAGAATATTCAGTTTTTTTTTTTCAACACTCAATTACAAAAGATAGACTTATAAAATGGTTTGAAAAGAGGCAATGTCAAAGCGTCCAGCTGCAAAAAATTGCACTGTTTAGATAGGGATAAAGTGAGAAGCGCACTCCGGTGTTTCCGGTTGCTTTCTCGTTTACTGGAGCAGACCCTTAAATTCAACGACTTTATTACAGTGAATACAAATTATTTTAGGCCAATAAAAAAAAATATAATAAAAATAAAATATTTTAGGGCATTTGAGTAATTTGTGTCTTCCATTCTTGAAATTAAATAGTTTTTAAAAGGAAAGGTGGTTGTGTGACACTTATTTTCCAATTCAAATTAACTAGAAATTCAATTGTGAAGGGATTTTGTTTATCTTCTTCCGTTTTTGGAATTTGTATTTGATTCCAAAATTAGTATAAAAATTAGTTCAAGACTGTAAGTAGTCATGCATTAAAAATGATGCATGAAATCTCAACGACATTAATGTTATAAAAGTCTACAAAAAAATAGTGATTGCCAATTGGTTTTACCATGACATTACACCCGCTCCAGTCCCTAAATATAATATTTCGAAAGTGAACAAAAGGCTAAATTATTATAAAAGTAGGAAAGTGGTCTAGCGTGTGGTCTTTGTAGTGCAAAATATGCCTCAATGACAACCCCGAGAACAAAAATGCTATGGGAAACAATAAAAACGTTTGGTAATTTAGGCTACTTACTCATAAAATTAAGCTTAGAGACTTGGAGGATGAAATTAGTGACATAGACGTCTGAGTTGAATTTTCATATTAGGCCTACAGAGGGAATGATTTAAAACTTTCTGTATAGCCTGACTCAAAGGTGGTGTAGAAACAAATTCATTGTACACTGGTTCAAATTTTTAGGTTAGGTTTTTATTAAGAATCATGCTGGTTCTGATTAACCTTTATCAACTCCTATAAAAGCGAGTGTATGTACGTACGTGAGTAACTTATAATATAACAGCTGATTTAACCCATAATCTGTAATACTTAAACAAACCCAGCATAGATTATACTTTAAGGTATGTTATAACTTCAATCATTATAATTTCTTGTATAATATAACAGCTGATTTTACCCATCATGTGCTAAAACAAAACTTAGCTTACATTATAGTACCTTTAGTTTATGTTTACTTTAATCCATAAAAGTCTTGTGAAGTTGATTTTTTAAATATGAGTTTAAAAACTAATATCTGCTTTAATACGTTATAGGATTTGATTTGAGGTTATAAAATTAATATGAATACAACCTTTTATTATCAATATATTCATTTATACAAATTTAAAGAAAAGTTACCTATTCGTTTCTTCGGAAACATTCTTACATCTTCGTATAACATATAAACATATTCGATTATACATTTCTTCATTATAATAATAATAACTTCTAAATCATTTGATCTATCAATATGAAGTTAGAAATCAATTAAAAGTTAATATTTTTATCTTTATTTATATAAATAATATAATGTATATAAGTACAAAATTTTATCAAATAGGCCTACAGTTTTATAAACTTTATAATTGTACACAATACAGAGTTAAAAATCCTCCTCAGCATAGGTAGGACTAGATTAACTCTGTTGATTTTAAATAGTGTTTATTTAATTATGTATTTCTGATGTGTATCTAATTAATCTGCTTGTGATTTTTTACGGGGGTTTACTAGTATTATTATAAACCTAGTAAAGTGATTTAGATATTTTCTAGGTCACATATACCATATACACTTGGAGTTATCTATAGCCATAATCGTCAAACATAATTTTTGATATTTTTATATATTTATTTAGTTTTAACCGCTGATTACCTTCACTAGCTTCAATAATTCATTTCAGTTTTAAGTTAGGCCTAGTCTTGATCTATGTGTACGATTTTGAAGCTACTTAAACTAGAGTTATGCAAACAAATTAACCAAACCAAAGTTATTGTAAATTAATAATGTTTAACTTAATTTGACCAGGAACCAGGGAAATAAGTGAAACGTTTGTTTTATTGGTATTTGGGGTTAAAATAATTTTCTGTTCTTTATACATCATATTTAAATATAAGTTTATGAAATGTATAATTCCATAAAATAATAAATGCACAAAAGTAGAAAAACGTTTTAAAAGAGTTTACACAATACATTTAAGGTTTCTTACATTTCGAGTTTATTCTTTTAAACAAATGCCTCAAACAAGGCAAAGTCAATATTTGCATCTTCCCTTTTTTTCTTGATAAGCCTTTTAATAATGCTTTATGTGACCTATATGGATTAGGAAAGCTCATACATTTTAAACGGCTGGTTGGATTCCAATTACGGTTTTTACAAACGTAATATAAAACAGGGTTTAAAAATATAAAATATGTGATACCCGCAAATGAGTGGAAACGAAAATGAGTGTATTAGACATACGTATAATATGAAATAACCGTAAGCCTACTTTACACTTAATTTCTAGTAAAAGATAATAGCTAATTTGTTTAACACTACAAACATTACCAAATAACTAAAGTAAAGTAAAACAAGTCATTAAATGGATATTTGACATGATGACTTGTAAGTAGCAAATCCATCGAAGTTAATGTGACAAAGCTGACTGTACCACACATTGGTTTATAAAGTAAAAAATATTGATTAAGGCTCTTCTTTACCTTGAAGAAAACTCCCGAGTGTACTGTATGATTTCAATACAAAAGGCCTGACTCAAGCCGCAAAATCGTTGAAACATGCATTCGTAATACCGTGTTTCGGATTCTATTTATAAATTAATAATCTGGGAAACTATTTTAAGTTATAAAAAAGGCTTTATATTTGTTACGTGTTACCTTAAAATATGGAAATTATTGCTTAAAACACCCAAAAAATCCGTTAAAAATAATCGTGTTTTACTCATTTAAATGGTTGATTAAAAGGAGTTGCCGACGATTTATTTCAGTTATGAGGTATAAGACAAAAGCACAAAGCCTTTAAGAACAATTTAAAATGTTTCACAAATTTTTAGGTTGAAAAACGGCGTCCGAAACACGGTAATACGAAGTGCATATTTTTGCTGTTTTATGCAAGGTATAGAAGACCCTTAAGAGGATATGTTTGATAACGTTTTATCTTCAACAAACGAAATTCAATCATATTTAGACAGTAGAATGCAAAGAGTAGGTGTAAACAGCAGCGTTAGAAAACTGTATATCACTAAAAATGTAGGCCATTAAAAACTTTCTTCATTAAAAATTAAATCTTAAATAACAAAGCATTAGAAAATCATCTGTTTTAACTCAATATATGTATGCTGGCGGGATATTTCCAATGGTTTCCAGGTAGAAAAGAATGACCCGGGTTATATTCGACGATTTTATGCCTTTCTTTTCTAATATTTAGCAAAAAATACCCCAGTTTGTTAGGCATTTGGCAACTTTGCAAATCCCACTGCTAATAATAATGGAAATTCCTACTTTTTAAACTTAGTAAAAGCATGAAATTATGAAGTACGATTAGATATAAGAATGCGTGCAGCACTTGCCCACATACAGAAGGACGATATTAAAGAGGCATGGCATTTAATAGCCGGCGTGATGTTCCACAAAATGAAAAACTTGATAAGTTTTTTGATTACTTTATTAAAAAATGGATTGAAAACATTTCTACATTTCCTGATGAAACTATTTTCAGCAGCGCACAGAATCACTAACTCGGTGGAAGGATGGCACAGCAAATTAAACACATAAAGTGAAGACTGCTAACATTTTTGAAGTTGTAAAAATCCTTAAACACGACTCTACTAGAATAATAATACACAGAAAAGTTTCCAGTTAGGTAGGTTAAGAGTAAAATGAAAAGAAAATACATAAAGATGGATGAAAATATAAATAGGATTTTTAAAATTTATTGTAAGGATAAGGACTTAAAAACTTGTTTGTGTGGACTGGCATACATTTAAAATTAATATAATACATATATATTATTAATAGATACTAATTCTTAGCTTAAAACGTACAAATGTTCCTTACAACTGTGTATTACTTATAGAAGAAAAGTTGTACATAATTCATACCTAATAAGTGAAAACAAATTGTGGTAAGACTTAAACCCGTTCTACATATATTACGTTGCCAGTAAAAAAAACTTAATTTATAATATCAGTCTGAATTTTGAAATAGTTCCATAAAATCAAAACACAGGCAAAATATAGCTTTTACCGTTCTACATAAAGCAATTTACTAAACGTGGCACACTTATAATATTGCACCCGAAAAAAGTACTTTTTGAAGCAACTATACATTTTTTCTCATCTCAGTAGGAAGAAGAAAATCTTAAATGAAAGCAAAGATTAAACTGTACATCAAATTAAAGGTCTCTGTTAGTAGAAAACAATACCACAATTCCACCTCAAATAGGCAACTGAATCAGAAATATTTGCATTAACTTACATTTAGTTAAATTGTAGGAAGTCCCGGGACCGTTAAATAATTTTTTAACAGGCAAAATGAGGACAACGTGATAAAATAGTTTTGGTGTCTAGGAACAATGTCTCACCAATCTAATCTTTGTATCTTCTTGTGTAATTGTTAGAAAAATGTTGGGCCGTCACAAGACTTTAACTCAGCAAGTATAGTAATGTCACGTGAAATTATTATACAAATTATATCTGCTAGGATCCATGAAATAAGTTTTAGTACAATTTTCTGCCAATCCTAATTATATCAGAGTACTGAAATAGGACTCGATAATGGAGGAACTCAGAAACGCGTCGACAAATTTAAGTGAAAGTGTTACGTTAGGATTGGCAGAAAATTGTCCTAAAACTTAAGGGTCGGCTCTAGTAAAACGGAAAGCAACCTGAGACTCCTTATAGCGGCGATAGGTTACGCGGACATTGCTCATCCTAAATCCATTTAAAACCCGCAATTGTTCAAATAGCGTTTTTTAAAAAATACCAAACTCTTGGGGACAAAATTCTTCATCCGAATGGCTTGGTAATTTTTCGCTATAATTAATAGTTACAACGTAAAACATATTTAAAATCACCCTATAGCGGCGGTAGGTTACACGGACATTGCTCAGCCTAAATCCATTTAAAACCCGCAATTGTTCAAATAGCGTTTTAAAAAAATACCAAAATATTGGGGACGAAATTCTTCAGGCGAATGGCTTTTTAACTTTTCGCTATAATAGATAGTGACAACATAAAAAAATCAATGTTTTAAATTGTTAATAAATATTAAACAAAATATTTTTCTTAGTTTTTAAAAAGCCATTTGCATGCATATTTACCATAGCTTTAAAATGACATATCGTTTTTAATTTTCCGATCAAAAATAAAGGAAACATTTGGATTTTAATTTAACATTGGTCTTATGGAGTGTCAGCCAACATGGCCGACAGCTAGAGCCGACCCTTAAAGTCACGTAACTTCAGCGAAAATTCCCGTCTTGTTTTGATCAAGTCGCAAGTGGATATAATTTGCGCGTAGTTATGCTACTTGGTAGCTTTAAGTGTGAGCATTTTAATTCTTTTCTCCTGTCGGGATTGCTCAGGGAACTTGCTATTACGTGCTACGTCTAGACTGCCTAGTCGCTTCCAGTGTGATAACAAAAACCTAAATACAAATTATAAAATAAATAAATTTAGACCGGGATCTGAAGGGGGGTTGAGTACGCATGGAAAGCCTGACGCAATTTTATTTCTGATTATTGTTATATTCACTATAGTGGTCATGAAAAGCCATGTCATCGCCCCCCAGAGTGGTCGACATCACCGTGGGGAGGGGGGAATATGGTGGGAGTCCGTTTATTAAAATGCTTATAAATTGAGAACCGTTCAAGATAAAACATTGAAAAAAGCGACAATATACTCCATAAAATATGAGCTTTAAAAGAGGTAATTATTTTTATAGTCGTATAGTTGTTGGTTTATAAGTAAAGAGCATTTTTATTGGTAAATGAACAAAAATGGTAATTCAAATAAGCAAAACCAATAGTTTTGTAATAAGAAAATCACTAAATAGGTCAAATATAGACTTTTAAATTATTCAAAGTCCTTCAATAAATTTAAGAAAGCATGTTGTACAGTTAATGCTAATGTAGATGTGTTTTATATGTAGCACTAATAGTATATACAAGTGCTCCGCGCGCGCCACTGGAGACGAAAAACCCCACATTCTAAACCCTGTTCTAGTTTTTCTAATGTTTTGTATAAAGGACTGGTTTAACAAAAAAAAATCATTCAGTACTTTTTTTAGAGAACAGTAAATTAACCACAATTTAAAATTAAAATCATTTTTATGAGGATAAAACTTTTCGAGTTGCAGCCATTCAAATTTCAAGCAAATTTTCAAAATTTTCGAAAATTGTTAGTTTTTAGATAGTGTTTGTGGTTTTTCACCGTGAAATAAGGGGTTTTCAGCAAAACTGATAAGACCTAACTTTGAAGTAGAGAAATACACTTCCAAGAAAAAAAAA
This sequence comes from Philaenus spumarius, assembly GCA_018207615.1. NCBI lineage: Eukaryota > Metazoa > Arthropoda > Insecta > Hemiptera > Aphrophoridae > Philaenus > Philaenus spumarius. The sequence goes on along the minus strand of JAGFPH010001022.1, from coordinate 259,535 downwards.
TCTGGAAATTGGTTGACCGTGCAGGCCAACCCTAGAACTTCCCGCTTAGTTTGAATTTTAAACGCTTAAAAATGAGTTTATTTGTTAAAATACCAAAAAAAGAAAATTTGTAAATTTTTAAACAACAATAACTTTTGAATGCGTCGTTCGATTTTCATTTTTAAAAAAGCATTCTACACAGTTTTAAAAGCACAAAAAGAAAATGTACAGGTTTATATTGATTGTTTGAGAAATCTGGAAGATATGTTAAAAAAATACCAAAAAACGAAAAT
>JAGFPH010001022.1:219942-250470 GCA_018207615.1 Philaenus spumarius | reverse complement strand
TAAACAGGTTCTCGGAGATTAATACCCGTAGATGTATCAATTCGATGTGCTGCACTTACTGGTTGTTGGTATGTAAGCAGAAAAATAACGAATCTTTCCCAGTAATCAATAATAGGAACCGTTATTTCGTAAGAACAAGGTTCTCTAGAGAATTACACATTCTATATGAGTGTAGTTTGTTAGCGAATTTCCCTAGGAACGTTGAGCTATTGCAGTGACTCTTATGGTGAGACTTATGGTCGGGCGTGGTCAATGACCACCAATCTAGAGTCCCAGAACATGTTTTTACTATAGGAGAATATATATAGTAAATATATAGTAGTAGTAGTAGTATATATAGTGTGTGTTTTCGCACTCTATTCGTCGCATTTTACGTCCAATTTGGACCAACATATTGTCATATTAGCACATATTGGTTTTCCAAGTCGCTCGTACAAGATAATTACCGAAAAATGTCCAACAATAGGAGCACATTTTTTTAGTGGAAGTAAACATTTTTTTCGTACTCGAATGTTTAGGGTTTTATCTAAAAGAATAAACATGGGAGATTATTTTGCAAATTTTGTTTTTTACACGACTTTATTTATAGCCCGTCTGGATCCTCCGAAATCGATCAAAACGTAAAATACCATAAAAGTACCCGATTCAAATCCACGTGTTGGCAGCTCTTGAAACGAGGGAGACGGCCAAGATACAAACTCGTGAAGCTGGTTTTTAGGCTGCGAGGCAAGGTAAAGTGTTCCGAAAGGAGCGAAAGAGCTCGTGATACGGGGCTGGAGGCTGAGGTACATAAACTTCTACTAATATATTTCGTACACGCAGACAGCTATTCAGCGCCTTCGCGAGTAGGCCAATTTCCCAAATGGTTGCAAACTTAAAGCATTTAAATTTAATTGTGGAAATTCGTTAAACTCACGTCAGCGGTTCAGCTGCGTGATTGAATTATGTATTATTGCTTGCTTTACAACTTTTGTCCTTCCTCCACTAACCGTATACCTCCGGCCTCAAAACGTTGGACAGAAACGAATGATATTCTGCATATTTTACAAGCAAGGGAAGTGTAACTCATTTGGGCTGTAAAAATTGGGCTACGTGCAACATTGAACGGCTGAATATTCCACAAGAAGAAAACGCTCCCTCCAGCCTCGTCCTTACCGATAACTTGACAACAAATCTCAGTTGTAGTTAAAGATAGCACGTAGTGTAATAATGTATGTTAATTTACATATTTAGTGTAACACTTTTTAGCATTCTACTCGTAGTGCGCTCTTCTTATTTCTACCTAAACATAAAACTTTAATTAAATTACAAGTGAAAAAACATGGACCAAGACCGGGATTTGAACCCAGGACCTTTGCCTTTTCGGGGCAACACTCTACCACTGAGCTATCCTGATCCTACCTGCTAAAGAAGCATGTAAGCAGGTAATTTATTACAAATTAAAAATAATAATAAAACTTTAATTTATCCAATGAGTATAGTTTAGTTTCCATTTTCAACACAAACCGATTATGATTTGTATAAATCGAATTCCGTCGTGTATGTACACATTTCCACTGTTATTTCTTAATTTCCACTATCTTAGTTTCACACATGCTCCACGACCACTTTTAAGAGGAAATTTCGACACAAACAAAATTGAAGCTGAGTTTAACTCAATTTATTTTAATTTGTTGGCCAATTTAAGCGAGTTTTAGTAAGCCTATGTGTAAGGTCAAAAGATAGTTGACTTGTTCCATATGTCATGAGAAAATTTGATGTTGCACCTACTACTACAGAAGATATGGATTTTAGTGCAGATTGTACGTATGCGTTTATCGACACCATAACAGGAGACAATAGTTTTCTAAAATTAAGCTCTGATTCGTTCATAGCTACACCACATTACTTTAGCTCATATTATTCATAGTTTTGTTTTACGATTAGTTTTAACAGCATGGTAGATGGACCGTAAATAAATATGTTTGTCTAGTTAGGTTTAGTTTTGCGTTTGGTTTTTTTAAATAATCTCCATGTAAAATATAATTTCAAAATTACAAAACGAATCAAAATGAAACAGCTGTCAAGCTATAAAACATGAACATTTCAAACAAAAACAAGATTTTAATATTATTTTCTATTTCATTTTTGAACGTAACCAAATAAAGATTAATTAAATAACGCAACTAATTTAAACTTTGTAAAATTTATTTCTAAGTATGTTATATTTTAATGTAAATCAATAATAAAATATTTTATAAAGAAAATTGAATCCGTTTTTGAGTCGAGATATATGTTTTATGAGACATATATTTTAATAACGTTCAAACTTTAGTACTTCTTTTGAAAGCCACAAACCTTTACTTTCTTTTAATTTTTTATGTTAGACAAAAAATCATTTATTTTTTCCGACAAAGGTAATAAAATTACCTTAATTTTGTATTTAGAACCGATACTTTTTTAAATTAAAACTTCTTCAGGCACACTGAGTTCGTATAGTTTGGATGAGGTAAACTATACGAACTCCTTAAAATTAGATGCATTGCATTTTTTATTTCGTCGATGATTTCTTCTTCTTCATTGTTTTAACACGTACTTATATAAACAAGAAGTTTAATATAACAGTTGATCATAAAAGAAGAAAAATCGACGAAAAAAATCGGCACTGGCAAATTCAAAAACAATTCAATAGCTGTAGCCTATTGATTTAGTCACGTCACGCTACCAATGAAATGGACATCACACTTCCTAATTTCGTAAGTAGTGTTAAATTAGTGTACATGGTGATACCTCTAAAATGAAGATAGATCATTGTCATTTTTTTAAATGTCTAAATTTGTTAACTTTGTGGCCATTTTAATGAATGTAAGTAAGATTTATTTTAATATTTTAAATGGGACAAGATAAAAATAATGTTCAAATTTCGGAATAAACCAATGTAACCAACGATTTATATCAATTACAGTTTTCGCTTCTGTCGGCAGCACCACGACTGCTTTTTTTATTTATTAATCCAAAGTTTAGCGTGGTTAAGACAACTACCCTCACAAAATGTGATAACGATTGTATAAAATAAAATAAATCTCTTCACAATTGTTTATTACTTCATTCACAATAGTCGCTTGTTACAATACTGACTTATCTTAGCTGGATGCAAATTAGACGGAAACACAAACCCATAAACTATTTTATACGTATCACAATTGTAGGTGGTAAAAACAAGATACGATATTAATAGATACATAGAGACGTTGTTTTGTACAATTGCGATACGTTGTGTTGAATCATTTAACTTGCGTTTAAGAGCGTAGGCTCTGCGAAAACAATCTTTACACATGAATTCTAATCTCTTTCTCAGTGTAAATGTATTATTTAATAATAGCCCATCCATCATTGCTCAATTATCTGATTTTTAATTTCTTTAAGTATAGTATAATTTCAAATTACGAAATTAAAGACCGTTCAGGGTCTGCTCCAGTAAAAGAGAAACCAACCGGCGACTCAAGAGCTTCTCCCTATAACCGTATCTAAACAGTGCGATTTCTTGCAGCTGAGCGCTTTGACATTGCCTCATTTAAAACCATTTTATGAATCCATCTTTTGTAATAATTGAGTGCTGCATATTCTTTAGGCGCACCGAGCACTTTTGCCTGTGTGTTGTTTGTAAGAGATATATTCCATTTTCTGTGTTTTATTCAAGACTAGCTGACCCTTACGGCGTTGCCCGTGGTGGTTGGTATTTTCAGTTTTTTTAACGTAATTGTATTCTTTATAAGTGTTCAGTCAGTGAGTGGTATTGGGCTTTTATATATATAGATGTTAAATAGTAAAAGCACTATTTTCATAATAATAAAAGATCTGAAATTATGATTTTAGTAACTTTGATCAACCCAAACCCCTCCTAAAATTTCGAATTTTTTCAAACCCTTTCTTATTGAGCACCTATGGCCCTAGAGGAAGCTACATACCAAATTTCATTCCAATCCGTTCGGTAGTTTTGAAAAAATCGTGATTTAATAACTTTGATCCCCCCAAAAACCCCCTAAAATTTCGAATGTTTTTAAACCCTATCTTAGCGAGCGCCTATGGCCCTAGAGGAAGCTACACACCAAATTTCATTCCAATCTGTTCCGTAATTTTGGAGAAATCGTGATTTAGTCATTTTTACCCCCCAAAACCCACTAAAATTTCCAATTTTTTAAAACCCGCTTTTAGTGAACACTTATGGCCCTAGAGGAAGCTACATACCAAATTTCATTCCAATCCGTTCGGTAGTTTTGAAGAAATCCTTTTTTAATAAATTTGATCCCCCCAAACCCTCCCCCCGTAAAATTTCGAATTTTTTCAAACCCTATCTTAGTGAGCACCTACGGCCCTTGAGGAAGCTGCATACCAAATTTCATTTCAATCCGTTTAGTAGTTTTGAAGAAATCGTGATTTAATAACTTTAATCCCCCCAAAAACCCCCTAAAATTTCGAATTTTTTAAAACCCTTTAATAGCGAATGCCTATGGCTCTAGAGGAAGCTACATACCAAATTTCATTCCAATCTGTTCGGTAATTTTGGAGAAATCGTGATTTAGTAATTTTTACCCCCCAAACCCCACTAAAATTTCCAATTTTTAAAACCCTTTTTTAGTAAACACTTAAGGCCCTAGAGGAAGCTACATACCAAATTTCATTCCAATCCGTTTAATAAATTTGATCCCCCCAAACACCCCCCTAAAATTTCGAATTTTTTCAAACCCTTTCTTAGTGAGCACCTATGGCCCTAGAGGAAGCTACATACCAAATTTCATTTCAATCCGTTCGGTAGTTTTTGAAAAATCGTGATGAGTGAGTCAGTGAGTCAGTGGGTTTTCGCTTTTATATAATATATAGATAGAAAATGTATAATTGCTCATAATTTAATAACACGAGTGCTCTTTAACCTTCCGATTGGAAAAAGGACTACGATCATGTGACCACACGATTAGTTTGAACAAAACAATTTACGAAAAATAAGTTTATATTGTATATAGTGTAATGGGTTTTGAATGCAATCGGTGTAATATTGTGTTTTTTTTTCAGTATTAAGTTGTACACCTGATAAAGCCGAGCAATTGGGTGAAACACCGATGTAGAGAAAGTAGAGATCCCAAATAAACAAGAATTGCATCGACTACAGAATATGAACACACATTCTATTTGAAGATGTTGCATCTAGGACTACGTTTTAGTACACTTTTTTCCCCAAATGTGTGGGTTTTCATTATGTTACCTTAATCGTATTTAAATTGTCTGTCATATAGAATCCATTTAGACATTTCTTCGATATTTTAAAACCAACCAATTTGGTTGTTTTGATGGTGTAATATATTCCAATTCTTGCATTGCAAGGCAAAACATTACTCCAATAAAATGAGTTGTTTATTAGTCTATTCCAAGTGATAAGCAGTTTATACCATGAACATCCAATAAACGGGAAACGCACGTACTGTCATTACCCCCAGCACGCGTTAGATTTAAAACAATAATAATAAACAACCGTTCAAACACTCTGACACAGATGTATCAATAATTTCTCCGCAGTCAAACTCGCTTCTCGAAACGATTATGTTTTCTCCAACACTTTAAACACAAATAAAGCTCAATATTTATATACATTATAAAACGTAATAACCCGGAGACGACTGGCGACCTCCCAGCAAGTGTTGTAGCGTCCGTCTTTATATCCTATAATGGCGTCTGTGAATTATGGTTACCCACAAAGAGGTATTCATGGGACCTGCATATTCTGAGAAACCTTAACCGTAGCTCATGCATTGATAGTTGTGAGAGGAGGTTCATGTTTTAAACATATCGACAACGAGACAAATTTATGAATATGCGTGTAAAGGACCTGGTCTGGATGTTGTGTTAAATGGATGCAACTCAGACTTAAACTTTACTTGTATAAACTTCAATTGGTAAAGTTGTCAATCTATAATGAAGGGCTGAGAAGCGAAGGGGTATAATTGTAGTGAAGTTAGTTTTGAGAAAACTCAGTTTAAAGTTAAACTGTTAAAATCAAATCCTGCTAAAACCATGATCACTAAAACTACTATATTTTTTAATTGCTAGGTTCTATAGGTTTTTAATTGCTAGCGAGTATTAATTTGATTTTCATCCTCTTACTCATTGTTATCAGCCAATATTTTTTATAAAAGTTGTCATTTGTACCACTGAACTGTTAACACGTTCACTGCTAAGGACGCACATGTTAGCTTGACATTGAACACTGATACGCGGCAGACGCACAGTGCATTGCACGCCAACCCCCATATTGGGAGCATTTTCAATACCCAATGCATTGCGTGCTTCGCACGCCAACTCCCGTATTGGAGGTGTTTTCAATACACAATGCATTGCGTGCTTCGCACGCCAACCACGTATTGGGAGTATTTTCAATACACAATGCATTGTGTGCTTCGCACGCCAACCCGCGTATTATGGGTATTTTTAACACACAGAACATTGCGTGCTTCGCACGCCAATTTTAAGCATATGTGCAATGGACGCACATGTGGGTCTCATGTAAAATATTAGTGATTATTTCTTAGAAAGGATCAAAAATAAAGAACAAAGTAATTTATACTCATTTAGGCTATAATTATAAAAAAATAAAAGGTCAGCTCCTAGTGTAGGAATACGAAATTTGCGTAGCAATGAACGTGTTAACAGGAATTAGAAGTTATGTAATAAAACATAGGTTACAAGTAAATTACTTATGTAAAATAAAGCGACTTGCATCACATGTACCCGTTGGCTTCTAAGCTAAACAGCTCTTCTATGAAGTAGTTTCTTTTTCGCCACTTGATCTCAGCACACGATAGACTTACAGTTATATTCCTTGGCCACAAACATTTTAAAGTGTTGAAGAGCCAGTTTCTGCACTTAACTCCATTATTCAAAAAATGCCACTTGTACCCCTTGACTTCTCAGCCCTTCTATATGTAAGCAGCTTTGTTCTGACTGATATAGAATCAACGTAGATCAAAAGCTACTTAAGATGCAAGTACAAATATTTGAAGGTATACGACTATTCCTATGGGGTCGTAGATGCACACTAATAAAGGACTTTAGAAAATATGTATTTTAAAACGTAAAAATAGTGAAAATTTGGGGTTTCACTCCCAGCCCTATAACAGATAAAACGTCTGTTGGGATCAAAAGCTTAGCAACACATATTTTTTAATATATTCAATCCACTACTTGCCTTAGCAATCCTCAAAACTGCCAATTGTTTATAGATGTTTCGTCTATTTATCAGGCACCATCAGAACTTAAAACTTAACAACACTTTTCACATTACACTCAGCATAATTTATAAAAATCAAAAATTTGAAAAAATTAAAAAAAAAGCCTGGAGATATGCCAGAACTACACCTACATACCAAATTTCATCAAAATCGGACCGTTAGTATGGTCTCCAGCTCTGTACACATCCACACAGACACACGGACAGACATCACCAAAAAAACACCTTTTTGGGTCCAGGGAGCACCAAAACAAAATATTCCACTAAAAATATTTTTGAGTTCAGGGAGCACCAACACAGATAATTCCACTAAACATTTTTTGGGGGTTCAGGGAGCACCAAAACAGATAATTTCACTAAAAATTCAAATTTGAAAATTTGGACGAAAACAATACTTTCTCCATATACTACGTATAGGGTGGAGAAAGTAAAAAACACATTTAACAAATAAATAAAACGTACATTTAGAACACTTGATACAAATTTTTAAGGTCACAGTTTGTGGCCGACCACTCTTGTGCTTTTATTCCACCTAAGGCTAGTAGTGGATTTAATATATTATATTTTAATCGCCATCGGTTATTGCTATACCTACATTAATGAACACATATTTGTTTACAAACATTACCATAGCAACCAATGCAGCAAATTTACAATCAGCTTATTATTTTTTCAGAGCCAACAGCTTTTTTAGGTTAAAATAACAACCTGAAAACAAAAATCTACGAAAAATGCTTATTGTATTATAGTTCAATTAAAACCTCTGTTAATACATACTCGTATTATATAAAACAGCTGACTTGGAGCAAAAACTTAACGTATTTTAGGTTATTCCTACAATGAACCAAATACGTTTATTTACAACAATTTTGGCAAATTTAGAATCAGGTAATTATTCTTCATAACTAACGTTTTTTGTATACTAAGTCAAAGATTAAAAAACTTACTGTATTGTAAGTCAAACATCTGGTGTTACATATTATATTGTTTCCTTTAATTGGTAATATCAAAATTTGTTCGAAATGTTGATTACTAGTTATATAAATATTTTTGGTGAAATTACTTCGCATGCCGCAATTCAAATTGTGGGAGATGGTCGTCTCTATTTCGATCTCTGTCTGGCATTAGCTATTTATAGGTGACCCCTCAATGTCATTTCCGTGAAAATATCAGAGTATACAATAGTCTGTTTGCATTGGCTTCAGCATGGACCGCCACCGAGGTTGGTGAGCTATCCGATCAAGGGCGAAGCTCCTACTTAAGTATATCAGAAATGATTGATCAATTATTTCTAAATTGCTTGTGTTTATTTACTACCTAAAATTCCGAATCGGTTTATATATTTTTCTACATAAGGTTAAATAAAACTATCTTAATTTGCTGAAATCTAACGGTCACACTAATATTGGCATACTAAAAAATCTTGTACGTATAAAAGATTGGCCGAGAAGTACTGCATCATTACTAAACTTCCTTCCTCCACACTTGATTCCAAATAAGACCCACGCCATGAGAACGACATATTGAGACTTGCTGTTAGAATTTCATTGGTGATTAAAATTTAATTTCTGTTTTCAATTAAAAATGAGATAACATTATTTCATTCGAAAAGAGGATGAAATAACATAGAAGTTTTGCGCCTGTTTTCAATATTTTATTTCTCGGGTACCCACGCTGGGTGCTATTGTGTGTGTCAAGCATCAATTTGAAAACAAAAAAGGTTTAAAACATTGGTTGTGGGAGGAGTGTTCCTAGGCTCTTAACACTCATGCTTGTTCAACTCGCACAATAGTGAAAAGATAATTTATCGTAGCATATGCATATTTTAGACATAACGTTTCACTTGTAAACAAACAGAAACCATTCACTTTTATATACAGGGTGTAAAAAAAAACCTTTTAGGACTTTGGGATATCATTCCTCATACAAAAAAGAAGCTCTTTTGATTCCCTATCGGATAGTGTAACTTCCAAAACAATCAGATGAAGGATAATAGTTAAGATATGTGTTAATTGGTTTGTTCAAATCGGCATCCTATACCAACACAGCAAATACTACAATATTCTGTCATTATCATTAACATTGTCCTTTATCCAATTGTTTTGGCAGTTCCACTATTCGATAGAAAATCAAAAGGCCTACAAAAAAGGTGTCTTGACATTTTTTGTTAAAATTTACGGTTTAGAGTAATTTAGGTTTGAAATTTTCAAACAGTCACCGTTTTGAAACGCATGATTAGATTTAATCGTTTTTTGCCTTAAGATAATTAATTGTTAGGTTAAACTTCATGCCAAGTTTGAACGCAATCAGTCAAACAGTTCTCTAGATACGAATAATTTTGCGCAAAAAACAAAATGGCGGATATCTGGAAAACGAAGCGTTTTCGGGCCTATGTTTATATGAACTTTTTTCTTCCTTTTTGTATGAGGAATCATATACCAAAGACCTGAAAGGTTTTTTACACCCTGTAGAAAATGAAAACTACACATTTATAACTATTTTTTGTTAATGATATATAAATTATTATATTATTCTAATTTATCAAAAGCAGGTGCATGAGACTGTAGCGCGTTAGAATTGCTCTGTTTTAATTTATTGATAATTTTATTATTTCAGGGTAAGAAATGGTTATGTGGAATTTAAATGCAGAAAATCTCTCTTAATTAAATTAAATATTTCTTTTATTCATAAATTTCCATCAATTCATTGTCTAAGAAAGAATTAAGTGACTGCGTAAAAAATATTTGTGATTAAAATAAGTGAGTTAAGTAGGCCTATGATTAAATGCATGATCTTTTGCATTTGATGTATTATATGTTTGACTTTCAGATTAGAAATCGTTAAAAATGTATGTATTTTTTCGTTCTGGAGAGGTGAGAAACAATTTAGGCCTATATACAAACGTACATATTTAAACTATCGCTAACTATATTGGAACTTTTGTTTTGTTTTCCAAAATGTATTTCACGTCTTCAAGTAAAATAATAAATTACAGGCTCTGTACATTTGCCATGTTGAAAATTCCTAATAGTCTAATCAAATTAAGATTCTTCTGGAAAAATGGAAATAGCTTTGAAACGAGGTGGAAATGGTTTTAACCGGCTCAGAACGTACCCCTCTACAACTCCTACGGTCGATTAAGGGTGAACGAAAATAATAGTGGAAATGGCAGGGCTGGAAGGTGTAGCTTTTTTTGAACCCCAAAAAATATTTATTGGTGCAAAAATTTATAATATAAAAAAGAAACTTTTAAATTCAACATATTTTGGCACAACCTCAAAATCTCGAGTTAAATGGAGATAAATGTGTTTTAGAAATTATTTTATTTCTTGGTCAAAAAGACTCTAATTTTTAAACCATTCTGGGAAAGAGTGTCTTTTAATATCCCAAATAAGCTAAATTTTTTCCATACAAAAATATTTATTTGTTTTGAGATTTTTGAGTTCTTTGAAAAAATGAGGTAAAATTAAAAAAAAAACATCTGTTAAGCAGAGTTTTTGTAAAACAAAGTTGAATTTTCTCTCAATCTCTTTGCCTTTCCGTCAACCTTATGAAATAAATTTGAAAATATTTTTTTTCCTACTCTAAAATTTCGAAAATAGACAAAAACTAAAAGATTAGATTTTTCTAAAACTAAAAACTTTCTATACATCTTCAAATTACATTTTATCGATAAACATTGTATAATGTCTTCATAAATATTCTTGACAAAGTTGAAGTGTCAGGACGAGTTTTTTAGCCTTTTCTACAAAAATCACTATTTTCCTCAAAATTTCAAACATTAAGTTTAGTATATATAATATGTTTCGACTCAAAACTTAATAGTTAGGCCTATAGTTTGACTATTGTAGCTCGTGCATCACTGAAGATGGCGACTTTGTCGTTAAAAAACGTTTGAGTTAATAAACGTATTACTTGTGAGATTCTGTGTTCAGGTTTATTTCATTATATATTCTCACAAGTCAAGCTCAATATTTATTTATACTATAGACTTTCGTAAATTTGGATAGTTTATTATATTATGGTGCAGTATTACACCATTAATAATAAAGCCCACTAACTGTACATATAAGTGTATTAAATATTAATGTAGACTATTGTTTCGTTTGAATACTAACCACATTTAATTTGTTTGCACTTTTATTTTCATTTGTTTGACTAAATAATACGTAACAAAATAAATATTAAATAATTTAATACTCATAGACAATAGATTCAAATTAAATTTAATCTAAGTCATTATTTTCAAATGTATTTTTAAAAACTTACCTATAGGCCGATTTTTACCAAAGAAATTCATGTGTTTTAAATACCTTAAATTTTAGGCGCCATAAGCAATATACCAAATTTTTGAGATGGGATGATGGTAGGTGAAAAAGCGATTTTGGTATTGTATAAATATGTAGGCTTTTATAAGGTACCTTCTATATGTATATAGCCTAACTGTCATAAGAACAGATTTTACATTACTCTTTACGTCTTTAGAATAACAAAGATGTTGTACGTTTTCAAAAATGACTTTACATTATATAAAAAGTATTTTAGATCTACCTACCGATACTTTTAAATACTATTCCTAGGCCGACATTTTGAATTTTTTCAAAAATAAGGATAGGTATCTACTAATTTGAAATATTGAATGGATATTAATAGCCTTTGGGACAATTATATACCTTTAGAAGATACTTTAAAAAATAATTTACACAATAGCAACTTGATAAAAATGTCATCCCATTTCACAAATTGGTAATGCTATCAAAAATTAACGGCCTTTAAAATCCATGAATTTCTGTAATAAAAATCGGACTAGTGGTAATTTTTTTGAAAAATCTAATTGAAAATGTTTTTTTGTCCGATAAAATTTCATATGAATCTATTGCCTATGAGTATTAAATGATTTAATATTTATTTTGTTATGAACTAATGTCAAATAAATGAAAATAAAAATGCAAACAAATTATATATGGTTAGTGATCAAACCAAACGACAGTCTATATCAATGTTTAGTACACTTAATACAGTTTACATTTTGAATTTAGGTGTATGGAGATTTATAGCAAAAAGGACAAACTGCAAAACAATAATCAACTATTTGCACCTATCCAATTCAAAATGTTTGAAGCAGAATGCAGTATATTTAAAACCATTAAAACACGATTGCATATTTTAAATTAAAAACGAAAGACATGGAAAATTTTAAATATTCACAATAATTATACGAACCATTAACGTAGTTGAAAGCTATTTCGAATTTTACTTTTGGGTCGAATGTCATAAAATACATGTTTACTGAATGTATGAATTTTTTTATGAAAATAGTGTTTTTTGTAGAAAAAGCTAAAAGAACGAATTCTGATACTTCAATTTTGTCAAGAATATTACTGTTATGAAGAACTTATACAATGTTTATGGATAAAATGTAATTTTACACTGTATTGAACATTTTTAGTTTTGGCAAAATCTAACATTTTAGTTTTTGTTTATTTTCGATATTTTAGAAACTGAAAAAAAATATGTTTAATTTGTTTCATAAATATTTCAGAAAGACAACGAGAATGAGACTAATACATTTGTCTTTTTTCGACAAAAATTCTGCATCCCCATTTTTTTTAATTTGACCTAAGTTTTTTCAAATCTCCAAAATCTCAAAGTTAAAAAAAAAAAAATTCTGAAAAAAAAAATGTAGCTTATTCAGGATATTAAAAGTTACACTTTCAAAAAATAGTTTTAAAATTAAAGTCTTTTTGACCGAGTAATAAAATAATAAAAAAAATACGTCTGTTTAGATAGAAATTTTAAGGTTATGTCAAAATATGTTAAATTTAAAAGTTTCTTATTGTTTCATATTCTACTGTTTGGCACCAATAAATATATTTTTGGGGTTAATTAAAAACGTTACCCCTTTTCACCCCTGCATTTCAACCCTTATTGTCGCTTACCCCTTATCGACTGTAGGAATTGAAGAGGGATCGGTCCTGAGTCGGTTAAACCATTTCCAGCTCGATTCAGAGCTGTTTAAATTTTTTTCCTGAAACCAATCTATTTCAGAGCTAATTTGACTGGACTATAACGGCATGGACTATATTAGTTAAAGTTTATTGTTTGTCCCTAAGTAGTTTCTTTTAAAGAATGAATTAAACAAAAAGAATTTAAAACAATATACAACGATTTAAAGATACAACAGCTGATTTAGTCAATTAGCTTTAACACTTCAACAACGATTAAAAGATTAAATAGATATTAAAACGTGTTCAGCTAATGTACAGTATAATACGCGAGCTTCTACTAGTTTCCTATGACACGTATTAACACAGTACCCGCTGCGCGTACGCGTAGACCGTCTAAAACGTATGCGACGGAGAGAGTAGATATTGTTCTCTCTTTCTTCTCGTACTGCACATGCGTGTAAAACGATTCTCCTACTCTTTCCTTTCAACTGCCTGTTGAAGTCATAGACAGGAAAACGTTTCAATTTTAGTCTGATTCAGACCAGTTTTCCCTACCGCATTCACTTCAAAAATAAATACTTCAATTACAGAAGAAAAACTATTCCTAAAATTAAATAAATTCTCCTTTTGTTATACTCTATATTAAATCATAAAGAAACAATTCCGTTCCAGATTTTGAATCCCATGTTATTGTAAAAACAACTACAACAAGCAACGCTATCACTAAAATCTCAACTCTCGCAACCAACATTATTTTTTATTTCCCCTTCACGTGGTGCAATTAAACCGTTCTTATGATTCCTAATTGCCCGTTGTTTCGTTTACAATCAATCTTTGTACCCCGACATCTAACGGTGAAAGTCCGGAGACATAAATACGGTTACAAAGTATATTTTTAGACCTAGATAATGAAACTCAGTGTAGTATTGTTGAGTAATTGTCGGAGCATGCGCATCTGTCGTCCTGCGCAGGAGTGGCCACACAAAATATACATTTCAGATACAAATCGGATCCGATGTGTCATTCGAATTGATTGGTGATTATTTATTGCAACATGAAACCGGGCATGCGCATGGCCTTCGATCAGACTCCTATCCAACCGTGACGGCAACAATGCAACTGAAACTGTTCTACATATATATTATGTTTAAATAGGACAATGCATTGGTTATTGTTGCACTATTTCTGGGAACTTGATCAGATAAAGCGTATATTGAATGAGTGTAATGCAGCCTGTTTTGATCTAATGTAAAATGCTGTTGTTACTTTGAAACTTCACGGTTATTAATTGATTGTCGTTTATTCAGTAGTGACAGATTTTTATACTATTCTGATATTCAAAACTAGCCCAGTAAAACTGTAGCGAAAATTCCCCTCTAATGGACAAAATTAAAGTAGTATCTGTGAGTCTATGTGCTTTTTGGAGTGCAGAATCCGAATTTAAAGTTTGCAACAAAAATTTCCTGGATTATTCAGATATATTCGCAAAAAAGCGAAAAGTACCGTGTTTTAGTTTTTTGCACGTAACACCGAAACTATTAGTTTTATCCAAAATACCACTATATACAAAAATAAAAAAACAAACTGTATATCTCATAATTAGTTTCTGAATGTAGGACTAACGGGTGAGAAACTAGACCAAGTTGAAAGTTGACGAAATTTACGTTCTACGTCAGTTTTTCGCTGTAACTCATAATCTATGCATTTTTAGAAGAAACCCACTATGTGCAAATTGAAAGAGAGATTCAAAATGATTCCGTTTTTAACCAGACGCCGGGTATTCGGATCACAATGAATGAGGGGTGGGGAGAGAAACATGTTCCCGTACTTTTATAAACAATGTAAATTAGACAAATCAATCTAGTGGAAAGGATGGAAATGGTTTAATTTGAGTGTGGCGGCTACGACGGAAATACTCTTCCACGTCAGAACGAAGTAACGGCCCCTCAATTTCTAGCACATTAACGACTAAATGTAATGCTATACTACTAGGTGGGCCCGTGCGAATATTTCGAAAGTTAGAAGTAGGCCTACACTTACCTGATTTAGCATGTTGATTTAATTCAGTTAATTACGTTTATTTATGAACGATGGTTTATAAATAATAGTTTCCATATAGAATCTTAGAATGTAAACAATCTAACAGTTGTCATGCTAGTTAAACAGGTTGTCGATAGATGGCGCCTATCATTTGGAAACACATGAAGTATAATATACAGTTTTTTTAATAAATATTTGTAACGAAACATGAATTTTAAGCTGTTTGTCTATTTTTCGTCAATAGCGTTGAACAAAAGCTTTAAAATGATGCTTGAATAATTCATTTTGATGAAGAATTAAGGGAGATATCTCTTAGTGACAAAAAAAAAACACCTTTGAGAAATAATATCTAAGGATCAATTTGTACATCGTGCGTTTCTTCCAGAAATGTATAGAGAAATCTGCGAAAAACTCGACGAAGATCTGTATTTTTTGCAAAGTACGAACATTTTGCACCCTTTGTTCCTACTTTCAGAAATTACACATGAAATGTATTTTGTCTTCTTTAAATTTGTATGTGGTAAAATGCATATTGTCTGTGTTACGTTCAAAAAAGTGAAAAAAGTTAAAAAATTTCACGATTGCAAATTTAAACTTTTTAATTTAGCATCCAAAAAACATATAGAGCCTCAGAGAAACCGACTACCTCAATTGTGATCGGCGTGCAACTACTATTTGACTGAATTAAACAGCTAAACATTTTTAACGATTTTTGGTACACTAGTTTTTATAAAGTTTGTTGAGACGGAATATAATTTTGGAATTGGCCATAAAACTGTTAAACTGTTAAAATGTTAAACTTGACCGTCTTCTTTTCATCAATACGTGCTATTAATTTGTTTCTCATGTTTCGTCAATATTGTATAATACCTTATTTAATTATGTTAACCCTCCAGCTTCCACGAGTCGCTGAAGCCAACCATTTACGTAACCGTCGACTGCCAAAGGCGCATTTGCGACGCATTATGACAGCGTTTAGTTTTCACATAATCATAAAGGCACAGATAAACATAATCATAATTTACACACTCTACCAATAGATATTTTTTGTGCTAAACTTTTAAATATTAATCGTGGGTATACTGGTAAAACACACTAAGTAAAAAATTGGACGATTTTACATTATGATAATAAATGACCCCTCTACACACAAAGTCATAACATAAAAGAATTACCGATATTTTTTTAATTAAGTCATTATATGACAGTTAAAATACATTTAGTGACATGATATACTTCTCTTTTAAGATTTCATGGAACTGTATAATATTTCAAATATTCATGGAACATTAAAAAGTTACTAAGGGACTTAGTTGAATTTTCTTGTACTAAAATAACAGAACCAGCTGTACTGATATTGTCAATGTGTTGAGTTTGTCACCGTGAAAGATTAATTTTATTCTAGCTATAATTATGCCTTTCCAGACAAGGACTCATAAAATTAAAAAATTTAAAATCCCCTACATATCAATTAGAAAACAACAGAACAAGGATTTTCTTGAATCATAGATAAGAACACTCTCGATCAAGTCATGTTTTAAACAAAAAGAAAACTAATGCAATATCGGTTCATCAGTTTGGGAGTTACGATGCTACAGACAGATACACATGTTAAACTTATACACCATTCTTTTTGCGTCGGGGATTAATGGTAGAAATTGTTTTTAAATCGTACAAGATCATTGAAGAGCAACATGGTAAGTTATTCTCATAATTATCCCAGTGATTTTCGCGTTTCGTTTTAATCCCCGACAAAAACAGAGGAATATTATAAGTAATACACGATTTTGACTTGGTTTTATTGTTTAAAAGTGACTTCATTGAGCGTGCTCTTAGCTGTGATTCAAAAAATTTCTGTTCAGCCATTCGGTCGGATTTTTAATTTATCTGTTTTAATTTGTTGGTTATGTAGCCTACCTGTTCTAATTTTTCAGTGGTTTAAGTTTCATTTAAAATAGATGTCGCTATTAATTTCTTAAATTTTGTTCTACTGTTATTTAAATCTGGTTGTTTTCATCTAAAACTTTAAACTTTTCCGACAAAACAAAAATAAAAACATTTAGGCGTACTACTAACTCTAGTTGAATGAAATTTATAGCTAATCTAGAAAAAGTTTTTTTTTGTAACGGCCTACACAACTAATCCGTTATTTTTGGATTGGAATTTGGAATAGTTAAGTAATTTGGTACATTCATTTAACCATTAAAAAGTTCTTGGATTCTTCCTAAAGAATAGATTTGAAGGCATCAAAGCAGTGACATATCTGTTGGAAGATAAATGTGACGATGTGACAAAAAACTTTGTATATATGACAGTTTTTTACTTATAATAATTTTGTGTTTATTTTTAGTTACAATTTGTTTATGTATTCTTGTTTAGAAAAAATTTAAAACATTTTTAATGTTCAGAATATAAAAATTGGGTGATAACATCATAACATTTCTGGAGCCACAACATAAGAAATTTGTTTTGAGTAATCTTTTTTTATATTCTATCATGTGTTCTTTAAGTCAAGTTTTATTTTATTATTATTATTAATTATTTATAGAACAAAACTGTATATGATACATTAAGTTTTTTTTAAATATACTTGCAATACCTCGATAAACGCATGGAAGTTGAAGGACATGCAGTTACAGAGTTAAAAATTAAAACTGATAGCATTAACTGCTATTCAAAAAATATGTACAATAAGGCGATAAGACTACAAGAGAATAAACCGAATTGATGCAAGTTTGACTGGTACACTAAGGATTCCGTAACGAACATAGTTTTATCACAAATATTTTAAACAAAAATTCAACATGGCTTAGGCTACAATCAAAATATTGTAACGACCACTAAGACGGGTAAAAATCAATTATAAGGACCGATGAAAGAATTTATCACAGTCAGCATTACCAAACAGCACATGAATGGAATACAAATTTTGTATCCTTTTAAAAAAATAGTTCCTTTATAATATCTCTCCAGTAATGTATATCAGTACATAACAGTGTTTCCAAAACTTGAGCCGATGTATTTCAAAAATAAAATCAACAGTGACAAATTAAAAAAAATCTAGTGTTCCCATTATTGTTTTTTTTTTAAGTTGAAACTTCTTTAGGCGTATCTAACACTTTTTGGTTGAGGTAAAAATTAAATATACGAACTTGCGATACGCACTTAAAGTGAGACGCTTTGCGTTTTTTATTTTGTCGATGATTTCTTCTTCTTCTTCGATGGTTTCCACACGTTCAATGGTTTAGTTCAATTTAAACCAGAAATTTAATTTAACAGGTATAATCGTAAAAAAGAAGAAATAGACGAAATGAGAAAGGCAGTGGTAAATTCAAAGGCTTAAACTCAATAGCTGTGTGGGTAGTCATGGCACGCGACCGATGAAATGGACATTGCGCTTCCTCATTTTGTAAGTTATGTTAAAATAGTGTACATGATGTGACCTCTGAAATTTACATAGTGTTTTATATATTTTAAATTCTAAATTTGATAACTTGGTTGCTATGGTAATGAAATTAATGCATTCAATAAACGTACGTTGGTTCAGATGATCAAATTTCGGATTAAAGCAATATAACGAACGATTTATATTCATGACTATTTTCACTTCTTTCGACAGTCCTGTTTTTTTTTTAATGAAAACATAAAACCCAAAAAAATATATATAAGACGTTTATTTCGATGTTAATTAGAATAAACATAATCGGCCACATTTTAATTTATTTACAAAAATTTCTTTTTATACGTGTGCCACATAGCCATAGTAAGTGCATTTTATGTTAAAGCTATTTGAATTTAATAGATTAGGTTATAAAGGATTTAAACATAAACAAAAGTATGTCTAACTAAATTATTTGTATATTATATTGATGAGTGACTAATTATTTTGTACAAAAATACAAAAGATAGTGTTTAGGAAGTTTTAATTATATGTTTAAAATCAAATTTTACGTTTAAAATTTTATTTTGCAATTTTTGGGTTTTTTTTAAGTGAGGACAAATTCCAAAAAATCAAGCTATAGCTGTCTTTCTGTTAACTTTATGAAACAAATTTGAAAATATGTTTCCCCATTCAAAAATATTGTTAAAAATCGTTCTGACTCTACAAATGTTTCAAGAATATCACTACTATTTGACACTGTATGGGAAATTTGAAATTTTTGATAAATTTAACAGTTTTATTTTTTGCTATTGATCTCTAGAACACGTTTTTGGGTGTCATTAAAAATTTTATATATCAATGGCTACAATCACAATCATTGTAGGTCCACTTTTTGGCAAAAATGAGATATTTATAACATTGTATAAAGGTGGAGTATAAATAGAACCACATGCACAAACATTGTATGTCCCTTCCAAATAATAATAATTGTGGTGCAGTTTAAAAAAAAATTAATAAAACGATTTTGAACAAGACATCTTTTGTGAACCCACTATTATTGTATGTCAGTAAGTCCTGTATGTCCTTGGTTTTCACAGCCATCATTTGTATAAGCTGAATGCTTGTGTGCACATTTATTGTAAATTAGGACTTACTACATCTGAGCACATTAAGACTATAACCAACAGCCAATTCAATTATATGCACACATACAATATGTCCACAAGTCACTTAAACTACGTGTGCACAAATATAGTGTGTCCCTTATTGTAAATTATTTCATTAAAGTTGGCAGAACTAATACAAATTAGCTTAAAAGTGTTATTGTTGTCTAATAAAATACTAGTAGTTCTGTGAACAGTAGACCTCGTTCGTTGAAATAACAAATGTGGTTTTGAGCTTAAAAATAGTGTGCCAGTAAGGAAGTAAGCAGAAGGTTTAGCCAGTGATACATTATTTACAATTCCCGCGATTCCGGTATTTCTAGTTCTCGTTTTTATTTCTTTTCTTGAGCTTTAAACTGCTAAATATTTTCTTTTAGAGGCATTGTGTTTTATTTAGGTTAATAATGCGTAAGATAGCTAAAAATATCGCGTTATAGAGGGACAACATACAATTAAATATTTACATACTTAAATAACTCAAACTTAACAATGTATTTACAGTTCCATAACTTCCATATCATATTCCAATATTATAAATAATGAAAACAAACGATGTTAAAACGTCGTGATAGTGATCTCAACTTTATTCTCAACCCATGTACCAACACTTCCCACAGTGTCCTAGGGTCATTTTTTGTATGTCCTTCATCGCCGCGAGGTTTCATTTGTTTTATTTCATTTTGTAATTCAATAAAGCTAAGTCAAATACTTTTATGAAATTTACAATGATAATTTACGGGTATACAGTTCAATTCTTTTATTTATCCTCTACACTTTTCTTATAATAATATGTCATTTTTGGGCAAATGATATATTCCTAAATCACTATTCAAAACAGGCCTAGTTTTGTTGGCAGTCTTGTAGTAGGAACATAAAAAATAGTGTTTTTAAAATAAGAAATTTGAAGTTTATAAATATTTTTATACAATTCTATTTAGAACTAAATTACGAAACTTTTTTACATTTATAAAAAAAATTGCAATAATTTTTACTACTTTTTATGTAGGCCTAAAGTTAAACATTCTCCTTTCGTTACTGAACGTGATTGTTTCTTGAGCTGATAACTTTCTTAATTTTATTTCAATAATTTTTTTACTGGCATACAAGAATTTTTTAAACCTTTATCTACAAAAAAGCTATGGAACACTTTTGAATTGGTTTAGAATAAACGTATAAAAACATGGTTGAAATACAAAAACTTGGACGATTTTTAACAAATTCGAAGTTTACGGCCATTTTGTGAGCTTACCGTTAGAGATACGGAAAAAAATCAAGAATACAATTTTGTTTAAAATTTAATTTAATTTTAGCAAATGTTATTGGTTTTTAAATTTGACGTAAGGTTAAGCCACAAACTGGCTTTGGAAAAAAGCTTACACTGAGAGAAACGGTCCGGCAGCCATTTTTATTTTATTTTAGGGGTTAAAAATGAAAAATGGAAAAAACCTTATATATACATGTCTCGGCCTAGGAATAAGGAACATTCATGCAAAAAAACATCAAAATCGGTCAAGGCGTTTGGCCGTAATCGTGAGACAGACACACAGACATACAGACACACAGACGGAATGCCGAACGGTCGAGTTAAAACAGAGACCTCGCTTACGCTCGGTCAATTATCTAATGCATATATTTATAAGCCTGTTGAGTATTTAGACAGTCAAAGTAAATTTTTCCCCCAGTTAAAAATCTTATTTTTGCGTTTTTCAAAAGTTTACATAAATGGACATATAATTATTGTGCTTTTAGCCATCGATATATATGTATAGTGTATAGTGTATATGTATAGTGTAGTGTATATGTGTATATGTATAGTGTATATATGTATAGTATATATATGTATATGTTATAGTGTTCGCACTATAACGGCCGCATTTTACGTCCAATTCGGTTCAACTTTAATACACACGCTGGTTTTTTAAGTTGCTGGGACGAGTTCGTTAGCAAAAACAACTTTGGAAGTAAGTTACTTTGACAGAAAGTTGCAATTATTTTAGATTTTTCGAACTAGAATTAAACTTTTTTATGGTTTTATTCAAACATATAAATATAGCCGATTACTCGGCAAATTTTAGTTTGTTTTACTCGACCTTATATAGTCCAACCGGTTTTCCCAAAATCGGTCAAAAAGTTAAAAACCATCAAATTGCCTGGTTCAAATCCACGTGGAGGATTCCATCTTGGGGCAGCTTCTGTTTCGACAGCAAATCAAGGTGCAAACTCACAAAGCGCAGTCGATGATCCGAGGCCGCAATATTGAGGTGCAAACTTGCAAAGCTTGGTTTTCCGCTGCGAGCGGAACGAAGCTACGCGTGAGCCGAGGCTGCAAATAAATTCTACTGTCATATTTCGCACACGGAAGCAGTTATTCAGCACTTTATGAATAGACGCTAAAAGTTATTCACTTTGAAAATTCATTCAACTCACGTCCAGCAGCTTGGTCGAATTTTTAAGAATTATATTTTTCTAATCATTCCATTTTTACAAACACGAACAATTGCAAAACTTACAAGTGAGAAATTATATTAAAATTCAATAATTTTTAATAATTAATAACTCGATAAGGGATAAAATGTTGTAAGGTTCACCTTCGACTAATTTTTTGTTCGATCAGGTAATCTAATGATATGAAATAACATCACCTTAGTTGCATTAGAAATTAAATCAAGATAGACTACATTTTGTATATTCTGCATTGAATATTTGGATCTAAATGTTGGTACGCCATTTTTCCTAGGTCAATCCAACGCATTTCATTACACCTTCTGTCTGAACTAAAAGCGATATAAAATATTTATACTCCAGACTTTTTACGTAGTATCAAAAAGTGTAGCAAGTTTTGTTGTATTTTTTCTCAATGTCTCAATATATTTAGTCAACGAAATAAATTATAACTATTTACTATTAAGCTTATTTTTTCAACTGGACTTGAGTACCGTATTCGTGAAAATGGAATTGATATCTATTAGGGCACTTTTCTTATCCAGACTTTAGTAATTTAACAAACTAAATTACTCCCACAACAGAAGATAGTCTTAACTTCCTATAAATTCTCATTTATGTCTATACTGTACCATTATATAACGTAATCTGTAAAAGAGGTTGCTCTCAGCCATTATTAAGTCTCCCGGTCGAGAGACTTTAATGCCGTAGTTTGGAGCAGCAACAAAGGCTCAACCTGGACACGTTGCACGGTTTCTCCCAGAGCTACTTGTACGCTATCTATAATTAACTGTTGCGGTAATTAATAGACCGACTTTTCTTTTTGTCACTAATTAATGTCGTTCGGACGAGTACGCTACCCTTTAGCGACGAGGTGGGGGGAACGAGTTAATCAACAATATTTTAATTATATACTGAACCGTAATTAGCAACGGAATAATGTCGTATGTATTGATGAAGCTTACGTTGAATTACTATTTATATTCGTTAAGTGTAATAAGACTTTAAAGTATCTGTGAAAATATGAAAAGAAAGAATATTCGGGATCACAACGCTGATAGGACTGCATTAAACATTTTGTTTGGTGTCACATAATTTGGTTAAATTTTGAATACCCTCAATCTTTTCTAAATTTGTTCATTATGGACATTTTTTTAAATATATTTTTCCAACGTATACATAAATATATTTGCGGTACTAGATAAATAAAACAACTGTTGTTTTGTGTGGTTATGTCCTGTTTCAGTTGGCCTATATGTTAACGTTTTGTAAACAAAAAGAGGGAGTTTGTACACAAGGTTTTAATATTTTGCTTAATATTGGATTTGTAAACAAAAAAGGGCAGTTTTCAGGAAGGAGTAATGGGTAGATTGTTTTTCTTATATACAAATTTGCTAAGTTCAAAGAAACTAAATACATGTATTTGTGTCAATCCTGTATTAACACTAAAGTTATTAAATGGTCAACTCAAATGTTGGTTTGGTTGTGGTTGTATTCCTTAGTAAGTAGTACTTATAAAAAGAATTTGGAAATCGCTTTATTTGATATGCGTTCTCTTGCCAGTCAATTGATAAAAAAGGACGAAGATGCAGTTAGCTTAGAACACCACTATAAATACTATCAAGTACGATGAAGTACGAAATAAAAAGTAGTACGGAACAAAGTATAAATACGTTTGCTGTTAGTTTGTTCTTTGTAGGGCTAAGTAGTTCCTTTTGAAGAACGAAGTAAACAAAACGAATTGGAAATAATAAACAACTATACTTACTACACAACAATAAGTATACTAAAACAAAAATTAAATAAATGTTAAGTGTTCAGTTAATGTACAGTAAAATTCGCCTAGTTCCCTATGCTACGTATTAGCACAATACACGCGGTACATGCGCGTAGACTGTATATGACGTATGTTACGGAGAAAGTAGAAATGATTAACCCTCTCTTTCTTCTCAACTGCTGGTTAGAATATACACACAGTACCTACTTGTAGAGTTCGTTTCACTTTTCGTTTGATCCAAGCCAATTCGTCCTCTGCGCCTAAAATTTTCCCTTCTAAAACAACATTTTATAATTTAAATACATGGTTTAAAAATACAAATTTTTCTTTCTCTTTTACAAATTTTGAAACGTTTTCAAACATTTTATAAAACACGTTGCATTTAAATTAACAACAAATCAATTCTTTGTTTTGGTTGATTAATTAATTCACTATTAATATTTACATAAATTATAAAATATAATATTGAACTATCATATGAGAAGAGTTATGACAAGGCCTTGGAATATTATTTTCTATATGTTAAAATAACTAATTAAATTGGAATGATAAGTATTAAAACGTCTTAGGTTGTTGATCTCACAACCTTGCTAACACGGTCCTATTTCTGTTTGCGGTTTTATCAAATACACATTTTCATACATAATTACTGTGTGAAGCCGTCTTCCCTTCTTTCATGCAAATTTTGTTAATTTCTTCCCCTCCGAAACTACTTTACCGATTTGGATAAAACTTTGCAGGCACAATCTACATGGTTCGAAGGGTGAAGCACTCCCTATAATTTGAAGTTAATATTTTTTCTACAATTTTTATTCAAGTTTTTTCAATATTTCCCCCATTTTCAGTACTCCATTTGTCCAATCAAATCATCTACGTCTTAAGAATCTCACAGTTAAACCTACACGAAAACCAATAGTTTTGCTATCGATCGCAATGAATTGTGAATGTGTGTTTTTAGTTGGTTTATCTTACTCTACGCTACCACGAGTAAAAACTCTCACTAGATTATTATTAAAACCCAACTTTTAATTTTGATCTACTGCAAAAAATAAATAAAATTTCAACTAAGATCGAGAATTGTAATAAATTACAGATACTTTTAAGGCTAGGCAAGAGTGAACCAATATTTCTGAGTTGATTTCAGCTCTCCAAGTGGCAGAGCTATGCACTATTAGCATTGAGTTTGTGTGCGTTTCATTCTTCCTCTTGCAAATACAGGGCAGATCCATAATAATTCGGAAACTAGATGGTTTCAGACGTAACCCTGACTGTAAAAGTATTGAAATGTGCATTCTTGACAATGTGAATATGTGTTATTAAACTCAATTTGTTTCACACATTCAAAATTAATGGTTATTTTATTCTTCTATTATTTTTCCACGAGCAACAAGTTGATGTGCTAACCACCAGAGTGCAGGCTAAACATTCGAGTAAGAACACAAATTCCACAAATACACAATAAACCAGATTTATAAATTATAATTCATAAATTATCAAAATTACTTTTATATGAAAGATTATTAAACTTCGAATGTGCTGGGCTTTTTCATTTTGGATATTTGCATTATTGATAAGAAGAAAAAAACATACTTTGATTTTGAGTTAAGTCAAAGAACAAGTTTTGTTAAAAAAAAATTAAACAAGCTAAATGATATCCACATTCGAACCTTCCTAACCTTTAAAATGTAATATTCAAAATAATGTTCTGATCATTATTACTCCAGTAATGGTGTTAGCATTTAACATTGCTCTTACGGGAGTGGAAATTCAAGGCGGTGGTTGGTTCTACCAAGCCTTAAGTATTGCAAAGGCCTTAAATAAAAAAAGGTAAAAAGGGGCTAAATATTGTCTACTTTTACGTAGTTAGCTATGCTTTAAGATAATTCTATCATTGACTAATTAAAAAAAACTAAAAATGATATTAATAAATAATTGAATTGAAACAAACGTCTTCAAGCCTGTGTGCGGTTTCACTCCAAGCATCCCTGGTAATAATACCAGCCGGTATCATACAGAAGGTGCTAAAACCATCCTCTTCCATCAAGCTATTCAGCGCAAGGATATCGGCCTAGCTTCAGGATATAAACTATGTCTAAGTATTCTAATTACACATGTTCGCTGCTAAACAGCTAATGTACTTGTAATCGTGGGAAAGGAGAATGATTTCCAATATAATGCATAATGTATATTTTGCTGTAAATTTGTCTTATGCAAATAACATACTGGTGTTACAAGCTTATTAAATAATCCGAGAACACGTTTATTGGTTGACACATGTATGGGTGAAAATTAAGTTAAACACTAAAACTAGACTTTATGAATTTAATTACTTCGAAATACCAAACATATTTTAAACTATTGGATTATAAAAAACATAAATTTACCGCATACATTGATTTAGTCCTCTGTTAAATAATAACAAATTTAATTGTGCTTTTAAAGTTACCATCTTCCGCAGTAGTGTGTCTTTGCGAGAAACAAATATAAAATACAATATGGAGTTGCAATCAATTGTGGGAGGCTTGTAAGTATTAAGTTATGATTAAACTGTAAGAACATTTAATTATTTTTATTTATTCTATACTAGGCCTAGTTTTTTGAAAAAAGTATTTGTATAAAACATATTATATTACATTATAAATTATATTATATAACACATTGGAAAACTGCACACAAAATCACAAAATACAGTTAGACAACAATAGCTTGAACAATAGAGAAACATATACAATAATTAACATAAATAAATCAAATTTAAGAAATTTTTAAAATTTTAAATCTTTAAGAATAAGTTAATAAGATAAAACACATTAAAAAAAGAGAGAACACATCTATCGGCAAATATTACCATCATGTAACAAACTCAATAATACTGTATCCACCGAGTAAAATGATTCAGACAATAGAAATTGTATAAGGCAGTTTTTAAAAGTCCTGTAGTTTGGTGAATTTTGAGTGCTTTTAGAGAGCTTATTCGTGAAATTTAAACCAACTTGTGAGGGGAGTTTACTGTATAAATTTAATCAATGCTATCTGGCACGATACTTACAGGGTGTACATCCATATTTTGGACATGATCAAACTTGCATTTTATAAAAGCAGCACTTCAAGTATGTAAATATACAGATGATGTAAAAGTAGGCCTACTCCTAATTTCTTGAAATAGTTTCTACAACTTTGTTTTTCTTTTAGCCCCGTAATAAAACCTAATGATCTTTTTTACAAGACAATCACTCTTTTTATATTCTGTACTGACGTGTTTCCCCAAAGAAGAATGTCATGCGTCAAATAATGATACACTACCCCCATAGTAGGCTGTATAAAGTCTCGATGTACAGCTTCAAATTTCTCAGTAAAAATATACCTGAGCTAGTTTTGGCACTAATACCATAGATCATGAATAATAGGTTATCCAAATACAATGCTAATACTGACAATGTGATCATACCAGTCGAACGACTGCAACGGTCTATGCTGAAGGAATATGTTAAAATTCAACACGTAATGCAACGGCTTTCAAATTTTGTAATTAAATTTTAACATGGCATATTGAACATTTCGTAAAACAAGTTATTATACGTTTTTAGATCAAAGTGAAGCCACGATGGCCGTGGTTGTTAAGGCGTGAAAGCTTTATCAATCGTCATGGCAACCATCAATGGAAAAGTTCCGGGTTCAATTCCCATTGACTCCGAATAATTTTCTAAATGTTTTCTTAAAAGACATCATTGGCTGTGGTTGGGATTTTACGTAAAACTGTAGGTCCCGTCTTCATTAGCCTTAAAGTGCAAAACAGCAGGACGTTTAAAAAAAATCTATAAAAAGTGTTATTATATTCTTAATTAATTAATTCTTAATTCTTAATGCTAGAAATCGAAGAATAAAGGTATGTGGATGTATGTTCACACCATAAAACACATACATTACTGAATAACTTTTAACATTTCATTCGAAATAAAAATGTAAAGGCCTGTGCCAATTTAAAGTTCTATTCACGGTTTTCTATTGGTTAAATAACTATTTTGATTTGAATATACTGAGGTATCAATTTATAGTTCTTAATTAATGCATTATACTTAGCTTTGATAAATCAGTTTGCATGTGGTGGGATTTAAAAAAAACGCAGACTTAGATTTGAAGCATACGTGTTTGTAAATACTTGTATTTGATGGTAAGATGTTATAACTAAAATGTACAAAAAAGGAAGAGAAAATTCATGATGCATGACACGTAAAACGAGTGAATCTAGTTCAGAGTTCAGTGAATTTCAGGTAACTAATTCTTAGTAAATTGACACAAATTAGTATAAATAAAATAAGAAGTTCTGACTGACTGAATCATAATCAACATAAAACCAAAACTATAATAGCTAGAGCCTGAACATTTTAAAGGTACCTTTAAGAGTTCAAAATATTTAAAATACGGGTTTTACTGACAGCCCTAAAACAGACAAAACAGCTGATTTTAACCAAAAGCTTAGGAATACAATTCTAGTTGTGGCCTATTCTGTACCAACACAAGTTTGTTAAATGCATTTACATTAATTACTACAGCAACCAACTTAGCAAATTTAGAATCAGTTAATTATTTTTCACAATTAACATTTTTATTAGTTAGGTTAACAAAATAAAAACAAATACAAACAAAAAAGGTTTGCTTTATTATAATTCAAACATCTGTTATTACACACAAAACAGCTGATTTGTGTCATAAGGTGAACACAATTTATGTTAGGCCTATACTGAACCAACACACGTTTCTTGGAAGCATTTAGGTTGATTACCATAGCAAAACAGTTGGCAAATTTTGAATCAGGCAATTATTTTCCACGACCGACATTTTTTTTAGGTTAGGTTAACAAAATAAAAACAAATACAAACAAAAAAGGTTTGCTGTATTATAATTCAAACATCTGTTATTATACACAAAACAGCTGATTTGTGTCATAAGGTTAACACAATTTATGTTAGGCCTATACTGAACCAACACACGTTTCTTGGAAGCATTTAGGTTGATTAGCATAGCAAAACAGTTGGCAAATTTTGAATCATGCAACTATTCTTCACAATAAACAGTTTTTTGTTAGATAATAGCAAACATAAACAACAAAAAAGGCTTTCTATATCATTATCCAAACACCTATCACTATTAAAGTTATGCCATCTTTATTGTTTACTAGGCCTATTTAAACCAGTTCGAAATACTGCTTTAGCGTTTCATATTTTGGTCGTATTTAATAACTCGAAAATGTCTCTCTTCTCTAAGAAAATAAAAAATCTCTGTCCTAATATACCGTCATTCTCGTGAAACTATCAGAGTATACATTATTCTGTTTGCATTTACTTAGGGCGCGGGGGTTGGTGAGCGAAGCGAGTACATAATACAAATAGAAAATTTAATTTTCCACCCCCAAAAAACAACTAAGTAGACATAAATGAATACATAGTAGCCATTGAGTAAAATGCATCGTAAGCGAAGTAGATTTGTTCATCTTCAACAATTAGTATATTTGTCAATAATAATATTTGTACTGATATGTACACAATCGTGTTTCTCTAAAATATGTGCGCAACGTAAGCCTACATAGTTTTCGCACGTTGCGCAGCCTCCAATTTGCGGAATAAAATCTTTTATCTTTCGTTTATCTAAAGATAAATAATTGCTTCACGAACTTTTCAAGAAGGAAATAAATCTTTCCGAGAGACCGAAAAGGAATTTGTAAAGACTACTGGAGAGTCGAGGAGGAATTGGCGGTGTGTTACGGCTACGGGGGAGGTCACTTTTGTCACGATCTTCCAGATACCCAGTCTCGCTTTGTTCACGATATTCATTTCCAATCTCATTTGCCTAACTGCACCTCTTAACGGTAGATTCGCGCCGAGGTCGTTCTAGCAGTCTATCTTTTCCATGGACAACACGATAAATATCGAACTAAAAAAAAAAAAAGAATTGACGGAATATTGAGGGATATAGTTTATACTAATCTTAGAAAAACTAGATTTATGATTTATGTGGCTTCGCCAGCAGATGTGATTAAATAAATAAAAGGAGTATCTGGTAAATATTGTGCCTTACCATTACACGCAATTAAAACAATCCGAGTTTAGATCCAAGTTCCGTGGCCCAAAACGCACAGTAAGTTTCGCCTAAATCGATCTATGTGTCCCTTTTAGGCCTACGTAAATTATTAGCTATGCACCAGTAAACGATAAAATCCCCCTTTCTACCAGTTTATTGCTCACTAGGGGAGACCCCTGAGTGCTCCGCACGCCAACCCCTAATGGAACCTTCTAAAAACGAATGTTATGTTTTATCTACTTATATAAAGCTAAACGGTAACACTGATTCACTGACATTAATTATTAGGCACTTCCCGTAATTGGACCCCTCTCAACCTTATACTTGAAATAAAGCTCTCGACGAGAAACTTTTGGTAAAATTGCCAGAGTTTAACACTTTTTAATTTTGGAAGCACCTTTTGGGCGGGAAAGATTTTTCAGATTTTTTCAATGTCTTCA
>JAGFPH010001022.1:171901-219932 GCA_018207615.1 Philaenus spumarius | reverse complement strand
TTTCCCACTTTGAGCGCATTTAGTAAGAAAGCGGTAAGAGATAGCAAAACATGTTAAATACAAAAGTTGTTCCAGGACGGGGATGGAAATGATTTGCCGTCAGTTTCCACTACAGTTAGCATTTGGTGTTACTATAAACAAATCACAAGGGAAAACCTTGAATATTGTCGGAGTGGATTTAAGATATGATGTGTTTGCCCATGGACAACTGTAGGTCTACGTAGAGTAAGGAGTTCCAACAACATTAAGGTTCTGGTACCTTTGAATAGTATTGTTGATGGCGTTGCTCACTGTGCCAATGTCGTCCACAAGCAACTCATCAGTTAATTCTAAACGAATAATTAACATTGATAGTTAAGAAGATAAACAATCGCATTCTCCTTATAAAACCTACTAATAGCTGTAATATTTTTTATTTTAATAAACTCACATTCTTAATTCAATAGAAACTTAATTATTTTCTTATTACTCTTATTTCTTATACAGATTAAAACTGCGCAGGATAAGTAAATATTTGCAGCAGCGAATGGGCACAGCACATTGCAGCATTGGGTTTGTTGGTACAACATCTAAAAAGTTCCAAAGACTGAGAAATTCAAGTGAGCGAAGCGACATTGCCTCGAAAAGGGGGTTGAAGTGCGAAGTACGCAGGGGTCTCCCCTAGTTTATAATAAAGGCGTAGGATTAATAATAACCTCAAAACTAAGATGGTAAATAATGATAAATGTTCAAATCAAATTATTTCTTATATTTTTTGATAACAGTAGTTATAATAATGGTTAAAAGAACCAGCAAAGTTCAGGTATACACTTTAAAACCCTAACCTAAAAGCTAGAAATACATAAATAATTGGTTCAAATTTTGAAATCAGCTGTTAATAGAAATGTTGGAGCAAACAGCTATATTATCTGTTATTTTGTTCAATTGGTTGCTATGTTAATAAATGTAAAAACATGTGTTGGTTTATCATTATAGGCCTAACCTAAGAATTTTTTCCTACTAAATTTACAAATATTTAAACAAAAAAAGGTTTTTATCGAAATGAATTATAGCCTATGTTACTCAGGGATAGTGTAGATTTTTATTAGTAAAACTATTTTTTTCAATCGGTTCAGCAGGGCTAGAGATTAACAAACAATCAAACAAAAACTAAACTTTACCTCTTTATAATATTAGATAAAACA
Source organism: Philaenus spumarius (assembly GCA_018207615.1). Taxonomy (NCBI): domain Eukaryota; kingdom Metazoa; phylum Arthropoda; class Insecta; order Hemiptera; family Aphrophoridae; genus Philaenus; species Philaenus spumarius. The sequence goes on along the minus strand of JAGFPH010001022.1, from coordinate 218,748 downwards.
CGAACGAACATAAAAATTATAAATAAGGTTTTGAGGTGTATTTAACATTTTATGAATAAATTTCACATCATTGCATAATGTTTTTCATTATATTTAACCAATACAGTATACAGTAGATTAAAACACAGACGATATTGTCAAAGTGTTAAGCTTTTGATCCAAATCAGTTGTTTTATTTTATAATGATCACGTACTCTCGCAAAACCTTTAATTTTTACATTTTGAAATTTTTTAACAGGAATCCTAAATATTTCGGAGATAAAAAGTAGTCTAGATTAATATCTGAAAAGTCCTCTACATGCAAATAAACGTTTCTTCGAAATTGGTTCAGACATTCCGAATATTAGCCTGGACAAACAGACAGACAAAGAAAAAAAAATCATGTTTTTGTTTTGGTAAAGTGTGAATAACTATATGAGCTTAGAAAAAAATTATTTATTTCTAAAACACTGACAGACACTTCAATTTTATTTGATGATTGTTTCTGCTAGATATACTTTTACAGGAAAATGTACAACTGAAAAGAATTCAGTTGTCGGTTGTGGTAGTATACGCTGCGGCACTTAAAAATTGTGGAATTTACTCTATGTAAAAAATATCGATTCAAGTGAACAAATTCCTGGATTTCTACGTACATGTCTTCTTGCAATGATAAGTCAATAAGTAACTAAATTAGATTCGATAAATTTGTACAGGTCTATAAAAGTGTGAATTACGATATTGGTAATTAATTACTTATAAACACTTTGTATGTCTCAACAATCCTTTTTTTTAGTGACATGTTTCGCCGTTTTACTGACTTCATCTTCAGACTGGCATTTTTCTTTTAGTGAAGATTCCGTCAGAGAAACACGACTAATTTCAGGATTGTTGGGAAATACAAGACATGTACAACCATTTAATTATAGGCTAAATAAAGCATTCCAATAAGCTGCAACCAATTCTATGATCTTTTGCTTGGCGTTTATAGATAGAAGGCGCAACAAACGGTTTAACGTGACAGAAGGGTTTGTCGCCTAGATTTGAAAACTCAAACACAGTTACGTAGGTTCGGACTGGCTTTAGGTTTACCAATGACTACATACCAGTAAGACGAAAAGTGCGCATGTTAAAAATTCAGACCAAGGAAGCAGGTATAAAAGTATGTTTGCGCCAACGGCCGCTAGGATTCGACGGTCACTGTCACATGACTGTCGGACCTCTCTGTCGCTCCTCCTTTTTCCATCCTTGTCGCACACTCGGACGGCTTATATTATTAATTTGTAGTCATTGGGTTACTCGCTGCTCCCCTTCTCCATCATGGCATAGAGAAAAATAGAGATGCAAAAACGCTGTCTTTAGACGCATATACACAAAATGTAAAACAATATCGATAATATATTTTGTTTACATATGTTATGTTGTTTAACTCATTGTTATGTGTCCTACTCTTGTATGTACTCTTAATTGAAGTCTGATTGGATGATACATTTTCCGGACCTTACAGTGATCAGATCGGGACGTATGCCATTAAGGGTCGGCCATGTTGGCTGACACTCCATAACACCAATGTTAAATTAAAATCCAAATTTTTCCTTTATTTTTGATCGGAAAATTATAAACGATATGTCATTTTAAAGCTACGGTCAATATGCATGCAAATGGCTTTTTAAAAATGAAGAAACACATTTTGTTTAATATTTATCAACAATTTAAAACATTGATTTTTAATATTTTTTTATGTTGTCAATATTAATTATAGCGAAAAACAACCAAGCCATTCGCATGAAGAATTTCGTCCCCAAGAGTTTGGTATTTTTTTAAAAACGCTATTTGAATAATTGCGGGTTTTAAATGGATTTAGGATGAGCAATGTCCGCGTAACCTACCGCCGCTATAGGGAGTTGCAAGTTGTTTTCTGTTTTACTAGAGACGACCCTTAAAACATTTTTAGAAAACCCAAAAAACGATTTCTACTATTCATGCGCTGCTTTCAATAGTTTTGTCCACTGAGTATTAATATACCACTCAAGAACGAAGCTTTCCATAATTAATTAAATACTACAAAATATATAGCTGTTGCGAACGGTTACACAAGAGTTCCACTGTGGATAACATTCTTAAAACATGTAAGGAATAGTAAAAAACCACCGAAAGAGCAAGGTAGACAAATGTTCAGGTCCACGGCTTAAGGAATGATCTTAATTAAAATTTTAACAAAAAAAAAAAGAACATTGAGGACATTTTATATAACCACAACGTTCGGCACCTCTAACTTTATTAGGAATATAATAAAACCCAAAAAACACACAGTTAGAGCAGAAATCAGAGACATGTAAGATCAATTAATTGTAATAATGTGAGTGTTTCAATGTGGGCAAGCCGGAAGGCAATTTTTTAAAACGGCACAAGGAACATCTACCAAGTAATACAGTAAAGCCTAGTAAATCTAATTACGCAAGCCACATTATTGAACAAAAGCAGTCGTACTTAAATTTTGAGACCAATTTCCATTAAATGCAATATGCAAGAAGAGCAAGCAAATGGACGCGTTGGATGAATATGAAATATATTAGGCGCAGATAAAAACTCAAGAGCATATGTTAAATGATTAATTGATCTTCCTATTCAATTTGATTTATGACTCTGCAATGGCAATAGATAAAAAACGCAAACATTGAAATGTATTGTAAGTTAGAAGTCTGACGTCCTCAAATGCCATATGTATTCGATGGTGTGCACACGCCGAAATATTACATTGAAAACTTTATGTTATTGTGCGCGTGTGTTTTGTGTTATGTTTACTCTGTATTATTTGAACGTTCCAACGACCTCAATTCAGAGCGAGTTTGTGAGGATGAAATGAAATTCCGAAACGCGTAAAAAGTGTACAAGCAAGTTAATAGTTAAATTAATTAAGTCACATAGACGGACAGAATTAGCCTTTTACTCTTATCTTAACGCCGAAGACGCACATTTTGGGGGGAAATGATTTCAAAAATGTCCCCATTAATGACATCACTATAATTTCATTGTAAATAAACTATCGCCTGGGACTTCACTCTCTGCGAAAGTTTAACCTATTTTAAACACGAACATGAATTAAAATTCTATACTGACTGGCTAAAAAAATCTGGGTTGAAGAAAAAATGTTTGCATGTTGAAGATTACATTTGAAATGCATATAGATTTCATTAATTCTATTTAAAATTAAAGTATAAAGTTATTAACAAAATAAAATAAATTTTACAATACTTATTTTATACATACTTATTTCGCTATTAGAAATCTGACGGCGTTATATTTGTAAATCTGGTTTTATTTTGTTAATAGTTTCATTTCTTAATAAATAATATTAATCTGTAGTATGCTTAGTGTCTTTATTTCAGTTTTTGGCTTCTTCAATGCCAATTTATCATAATTAGTAAAGCGCTTTAGCAATCAGTACTTCAGATTGAGTTCGTAAACATCCTCTAAGCTTCTTATGGCGTAATTTTTATGTTAATACGTGTATAAAATAAACACAATATTCCCACTGAAAATTAACGTTACAATAATGTAGGATGACAAAATTAGCTTTATAAAATTTAAATTATGTATTTTGTAGAACACTTTTTTACAAACCTTTGTCTTAAAAACAAAATCATAATGTCTTTGTAGACAAAAATCATAAACCTGATAAGTTGTTTCAGTGTTATAACCACCTCTCCTAGAAAATTACCAGTAGTTCATAAACATTTGGGCATGTTAGTCTGCCGATGATAGTTACGAATTCCCGATTAAAAGTGCACATTATAAATCGTTTATTTACTGAACTAATAATGTTTCCAAAGACTTCATAGAGAGGATGTAATACCAAGCAATACAGTTGTATAGTTGATGTAAGGTTTTGAAAACTTAATTCGGACAAACACAGAAATAGAATTAAACCGTTGAGTCATACGATAAGTAAGGTAATTAAATCTACAAATTGAGACAAACCCGTGGGAACTTATTAGCGATGGCCGTTCTGCGTTTGCAATACTGACGAGTCATTCCTGAACGCAAACCTAACTTTCCATGTATTGTCCTGAGCCAAGAGAAAGTGTGCAGAAGTTGGATTTGATTTGGTGAAAATTAATTGACTTAACACAATAAGATGGTAATTAATTCAGTTCGAAGTTGGCTGTTGTCAAATTTACATAGAGCGTTATCATGTAATCAAATAGATAAATCAAGCAATTGAGATATTTTTTGTGGTAAAAAAATAATATGTTGTAAAACATTGTGATTTTTCAGTATGAAAATTCTAGGTTAACTTTCTCATACTTTACCACAAAAGTTCATACGCCGATAAAATTGTTTTTGTAACCGTAAGAGGTATCATATTAGTGCGAAGAAAATGTGGTAGGCCTACTAAATTTAACTTATACACTAACTGACAAAACAGTTGATTTTATGAATTGCCCTCTTTGTAGTTGACATTATACGAACGTCTTTTAGATTATAAATCGTTTATAATGTATGTGTGTTTATAGTAATTTTAGTTTACTTCACTTTTGACAGTTAAGAAACATAAAACGATATGTTAAACTATTCTGTACTCTTGGTCTGAATTATTGATATTTTATCATATAATTGTTAACTTCTATTAATTTATAAATATAGGCTTACTGACAGTAAACAAATAAGGGAATTTTGTAGCGAACAATAATATTGTTTTGCCTAAATATCTGAATTTAAAATATTTGTAATTCAAATAATTGATTTAGCTAATTAAATAATCAAGCCTAAGCCTATGACTAAAACGTATATATTATTTTGTTTTTCAAAATATATTTCGGGTCTTTGAGTAAAATATTAAATAATAGACTATGTCCATTTATCACGTTGAAAAGCCCTAACGGCATTGACGAAGTTGGATTTAGTTCGTTGCCTAAGCAGTTTCTTTTAAAGAACGAAGTAAAAAATACAATTGAAAACCATGTATCAAAAATTGTTTCATCCATTTTTGTTAATACTTCAACAAAAATTTAATAAATATTAAATCGTGTCAGTTAATATTCAGTTATAATAAGCTCGTGTCTACTGATTCCCTATGCTACGTATTCACACTGCACACGCGGCGCATGTGTGTTGACTGTCTTTGACATATTCGACTGAGATAATAGAAATTATTTTCTCTTCTCGCACTGCGCATGTGTGTCAAACGGTTCTCCTATTCTTTCCTTTAAATTGCGTTAAATTCCTTTAAAGTTTAAGCGTTTCACTTTTCGTCTGATGTAGGCAAATTTTCCCTATCGAGTCTAAAGAAGTTTCACTTCAAAATAAAAGTCTTGTATGTATTGTTGTTTATTTGTTGACAATACTTTTACTCGTAACTGTTTCTCTTGCTGAGGTAAAACCTTGTGTTTCCTTTTGATAGTCACAATAAAAACAAGACTTTAATAAAAATATTTCCAGAAATATCCAGGCGCTCGTTCCCTATTGTAAAGAACAAATTGTGGTTATTTCGTCAAAGAAAAGGCCGCTACGTATTTGTTTACGAAGTTGCATATATTTTTATCCTCTTACAAAACATTGACTCGGTTTATTTGCGTTGCGACAGTGTGTCAAATTCTTTCAGGGCGGGTCCTGCATTAAATCCGCGTTTATCTTCTGAAATTCGGAGCGTGTCACGTTGACCGGGTCCAGATGTAATCAGTTCCCCATCGGTCTCCGTGTCCTTCACCTGGTTCCACGGATCACAATGCATTGCATCAACAGGACTTGAAACAATGTCAGACATCGGCTAGAGTATATAATATTATAGATGATATATAATTACACGCTAGATTGAGGAATAACTAGAGTCGTTCAAAAGTCAATATTACTTCACTTCACTTCAGTCTGTAATCTACAAAGATAAAAAACTTCATTACGGAATGGAATTTATATAGGTTGGAAATAATGATTGCTATTTACTTGTAAGAAATCATCGGTGATAGTTAATATACTAGAGGTTGTGTTTGATTTGAAAATTACACTCAATTCATTCGCATGCAAAAACTAATTGAATTTAGTACTTAAATGTCTGAGATTTTGTAATTTAAGCCAACATTAATTAATTACAATGTATTAATTTAAAATGTAGTAGGAATAGGTTTTAGACGAAAATTATTCTAGCAAAGATAGCTGATGAGTCCTTCCAATTTATTATCATACTAGCTGGACCGATCAGGCTTTGCACGGATAGACAAATCAAAGTTAAATGTATATTAACAAAAAAAAAATATATATATATCAATAAATATATATTGTACAATGTATTTATTAGAGGAATTTTAGTAACTTTGACCAATCCCCCCCCCCCCAAACCTCCCTAAAATTTAGAAATATTTTTAAACCTTTCTTACCACCTAGGTTCCTATACGAAATTTCATTCCAATCTGTTCGGTGGTTTTGAAATTTCGTAAACGTGAGTCAGTGGTATTTGGATTTTATATATTGTAAATTTAATATACAGAGTTACTTAAATGTCTGGAGACTCCCCTCTAAGTGTTTAGTTAGTGGATGGAGAAAATCCAAATTCATAAAATGTTTTATAAAGCATATAAATTTATTTTTTTTATGTATGGAGCAACGTTGTCCTCTAACAAAAATTGGAAAACTTTTAAACGTAGACTAGAGGTCTGTATCTAAAGCATACCAAAAATAACAACCGCTAAAAGAATTGCAATTCTTAGTAAATCCTAACTAGGAGAACTTTATTCCGCAAGTGGACTCTGACCAGTCTTAACTGTTTTGGTCCAACAACAGATCTTTCGAGCTACACAGACATTCATAAACGATTTTGAACCAGTTTGGTTCCAACAAGACAAAGTTCCTCTACATTATGGCCGGCAAGTCCACCAGTATTTGGATAGTAGATTTTCCAAATCGATGGATTGGTAGACGTGGATTTATTGAATGGCCTTTGAGATCACCGGATTTGTCACCACTGGACTACTTCGAATGGGATCATGTCAAAGACATAGTTTACAAGACCACAGGACATTGATGATTCCAGAAATCGAATTGTACAGGAAATCAAACGAATTCCTCAAGAGACATTGTAGCGAGCAGTTTCACATTTTTACACCACAGTGACACATTGTCAAGCCGTTGAGTGGAAGCAATTTCAGCATTTCCTGTGAAATTGTATGCTGGTAAGTTATTTCAACAGAGACTGCTTCAAAATTGTAGAAAGAGATATTTGCTTAATTACTGTGTAAGAAAATATAATTTGATCATTTGGTTTGTTGACCACCATTTTGAGTTGGGTTAAGAGACCTCACTAGTTTACGTTGTTCTTTTTCTTTTATCAATACCTTTAAAAAAATAAGGGGTCACACGATAGGAGTATACATTATTTAATAGTTTTGATCTGCCCCGAAAAACGCACAATTCCCCTTCCAGAGGGGGAAATTGGTAGACTATTTTCTACGATGTTTATGATAAAAAGAACCTATGGGCAAAATATCTCGCCTTTGTGTTCATTCTTACAAAATCCTTATGTTTGATCATATTATCCGTCGTTCATCTTCAAAACCCAATAGGACCAGCCAACAGAGCACGGCCGTCAAAGGGCCGAATGACCATAGAAGAGCCGAACAATCGACCTCAAGGCTGATCATTTATAGATTGACTGAAATGCGAGAGCAGAGTGTGTTTACTAAATATATTACGCAATTATTGAAATGGATGCGGAGGATGTGTTGCTATTGGACGATTCCTATCTTGTGATACAAATGTAGCAAAACACAACAAAGTTTGGGACAACCTATGTACTAAAAGCTGTCCACTGTCTGCGCACGAAAAAAACCGTCCAAAATTTTCAAACAGAAATGATAATATAGGGTAATATTCTCAACCTTTTAGGATGTGTGAACCTTTAAATAAACAACTCGCACCCCACCGACATCCGTATTATTTTTGAAAAATGAACTTCAATAATCGACTTATTATTATTAATTCATGAAAAACACACGAAATAATGATTAGTTCTCCAATATTCAAATTATTGTTATTAAACAAAAAGTACACTTGTATGAAATGAAGGAAAATATTTATCCTGTGGCCTCCCAGGAGGCGCGCCCTACAGGTTAAAAACCACTCGAGGGGATGTCCTAATGGTGTAGGCTAAACATTAGTATTATTGTCCCTCTATCCTCTTCATCGTTGAGGACTTGCTGAAACGTATTTCTGACTGCCACTTTTAAGTAATTAGGAACATTCATGTCATAATGCTAGCAGAATTTTCCGATAGCAATTAAATCTTCCGTTTCTCAAGTTTAAAAAATGACTTTTCAAAATTTGTAACTTCGTTTTTTCGTTTAGTAGCAGAAGGAGTTGGCGTAGTCTGCAGTTTACGCTGTGTAAGCTCTTAAAAAGTTCAATTGAAACGAGACGCTAAAGAATCTGCACTTTCATTATTTTCTATTGGTATCTCGTCCATTATCTTGTTGTGCACGAAACAATGCTTGGAACGAATGGTGTTTGACTTTAATATGACGTTGATTATGCAGGGACATCATTCTCCCTGGGGTGTGTACAATCGTAGTGTTGGCATCCTCTTACGGGAAAACGGAGCGAGGGCCAGCCGATCTTTTGCCGTGGGGGTTATAAAACTGTCAAAGGGCCGAGGGCCAGTCGACTCCCCAGAGCGGAAGTGATTCAGGGGAGGGGTAAGATTAAATGCATAGAGTACGACTCTAAACTAATTTCTATAGAAGAGTTTTTAAGGTTAATAATTATACAAATATTATAATCATACTGTTATTGGCAAAATACTACGACTAAACAGTTTAGGTAAGTCCTCTAGTTTTTTTTAATTCTAATTATATAAAGTGATAATACGACGAAATATTATAATTATATAAATATTATAATCATACTGTTATCGGCAAAATACTGTGACTAAACAGTTTAGGTAAGTCCTCTAGTTTTTTTTTAATTCTAATTATATAAAGTGATAATACGACGAAATATTATAATTATATAAATATTATAATCATACTGTTATCGGAATACATAAACGATAATTAAAACCTTTCCACCCGCACACCCACCGCACAGTAGAACAGGTCACTGATCCTTAGCCGGCTGGCCCTCGCTCCGCCAAGCCTCTGGCTGTCAAATTACCCTCGTCAAAGTTTTTAGGCAACTGGCCCTCGGTCCTAGACTCCCTCTTACGATATAATTGTAAAATAAGGTTTGATAAGACGAGAGAAAGGTAAGAAGATAACGTAATATTTATGTAATGCTTTAACTTTATAACTTCCCTAAATCTTTTAGCATATATAATATTTCAAGAAAAAAAATATTATGCTATTTTCTGTTATGCTAATCTGGTTAGTGCTTGATCCGGGGTTGGAGGATGAGGTGCAAACAAGTTCTACTAATATATTTCGTAGGCGCTGGTAGCAATTTAACACCTTAGTGGGTAGAACAATTTAACAAGTAGTTGGTTGAAACATTAAAATATATATAATCTTAATTTTGGAAATTCGCTCAACTCAAGTCAGCGGCTGAGCTGCGGAGCTATGTTTGCTGGTGGTGAATCGGATTTTACCGTCACGAATTTTCTCATTTATTTTATGAATAGCTCCATCCGTTTGAAAAAAGTTTTGTTCTTGCCAAGATTCGAACCAGCAGAGTCCATCACCATAGACTTACGAGCCGGTTAGGCCACGAGCGCATTACTAGTTTGGTATATTTGAGTTGGGTATATAAGTGTAACAGATTGCCCTACGTCATAGATTTAACCCGTTAGACTTAACACAATGTATAGTTTAATTGGTAATACCTCTGAAATGAGCATTGTTCTTCCTCATTTCGTAAGTTGTGTTAAAAAGTTTACAATTCTCCCGTGTGGTCTTACGCACACAATTTACATTTTTTTATGTGTGTTTGTGTTCGTCAAAAATGTTTGTCCAACAAAAGATTTGTATAAAAAAAAATTACATTACATAAACACGGACGACAGATGATTAATAAATTGCCAAGAGAGAACTGAGAATGTAAAAGTATAACAACAAAAATACGATTTCAAAAACTGTTAAGTCAAAAAAATCCATTTAAAACCTAAATACCGGCTATAAAAGCAATTAACATAATAACATATACAATTTTAAAACAGTAGGACAGGAAAAGAAATTTAAAACAAAAACGAAATAATAAACTATTTCAAAAAGCTTACTTAAAGTCTTTATTGTCTGTTTCAACACCCCAAGTGAATTCAATTGTGTATACACTTAAAATCAACTAATTATTATAATACTCCTCAGCCAAAATATGTTCTATTAGAGTTGCAGGCATGAAGTTCCAAACAAAAAAATTTGTTTCAAATGTTAAATGTTCAAATGTTTAATTATTTTTATTTTCCATTTCTTATTTAGTGCATTTTTATAACAAAACCAACTAAAAAAGTTTCTTTCTGAAAGTGAAATAAATATGTCATACTTGTCGGGGTTGAACATATCCAGCTACTTTGAGACCAGTAATATCTCTTCAGAAAAAGTATACTCACGTTATCACTAATCACACTAAATATCAACACTCTTTTCCGTTATTTACAATTATGAAAACACTTCCCTTACAGTTTTTGTACGTAACAAAGTTCTAAAGACACGTAGTGGAAGTAAACCTGTTTTGAAAAATCAATATAGAGAATGCCTAAGAAACCATACACTTTTTCAGTTCCAAAACCTAGTTGTTCCTCTGCATATATTACATTTTATACAGAGTGAGTTTTAAATGTCCCCCCCCTAATAATTTTTTCTGCATTTCTTAAGATATCGACTCCCAACCATCGCCGAACATCATTGATTAGTTTATACTTTCTTTTGATGAGGTTCACATTTTTGGCCGCCATCTTGGATCCGCCATATTGGAATGAACTTTTATTTTTTAAATGTAAAGGTAAGGGTTGTGACCCATCATTTCAAACTATTTTTTTCCGTAGAACACGATGCCGCAATTGGTTTTTAATTATCTGCTTTCGTTCTCCACATATTAACAATTTTGTAAAAAATTTAAAATTTTCAAAAATCGCTTGTTTTTTCAATTTTTTTAAAAATATCGACCCTTTATCATCAGATATCACAGTTTGTAATACAGTTTTTAATGTTACAGCTTTGATTTACTAAACTGTTAATGTAATTTTAAAGTTTAAAAGTGTTTTGTTTGTTTTTTTTTAGTTTAAAAGTGACATAAATAAGCTTACAATATCTTTTTATTTTTATTTTGTAGTGTAATAATTTATTTAAAAACAATTAAAGGATTTTAAATTAAAAATCTGATTGCGGCAGCGTGTAAAGCGTAAAAATTAGTTAAAAATCATTTGTCACAACACCACATTTACATTAAAAACAAACATCTCATTCCAATATAGTGTACCCAAGATGACAGTAAAACTTTATAATTTAATAAAAATCTATAAGATACTACCAAACTGTGATATCTGATGATAAAGGGTCGATATTTTTAAAAAAATTGAATAAAACAAGGGATTTTTAAAAATTTTAAATTTTTTACAAAATTGTTAATATCTCGAGAACGAAAGCAGATAATTAAAAACCGATTGAGGCATCGTGTTCTACGGAAAAATAGTTTGAAATGATAGGTCACAACCTTGCCTTTACATTTAAAAAATAAAAGTTCATTCCAATATGGCGGATTTAAGATGGCGGCCAAAAATGTGAACCTCGTCAAAAGAAAGTATAAACTAATCAATAATATTCGGCGGTGGTTGGGAGTTGATATCTTAAGAAATGCGGAAAAAATTAAGGGGGGGGACATTTAAAACTCACCCTGTAGGCCTATAATTTGTTGCGCCTAGACAAAGTGTAACACTTAATACATTCTTAAACCTGGTGGTTGTTTGGCTTAAATTTAGTAGGCCATTTAATGAGTACGGTATCCTTGTATATTATTTCTCAAAGGTGTGTTTTTGTCGCCAAGCGATATCTCCCTTAATTATTCATCGAAATGATTTATTCAAGCATCATTGTAAAGCTTATATTCCCTGCTATTGACAAAAATAGACAAAAAGCTCAAGATTCATGTTACAATGAAAATAGAAATCTATTAACAATCTGTTTAACTAACATGACAGCTGTTAGATGGTTTACATTCAATATGCAAGTGTAATCTATCACGCAAGTCAAACAAATTAAATCAACGTAAAGCGTTATAAATTTGTAAACTTGTAAATTTGTAAGGGTGAATTTATAAACCAACGTAAATAAATAAACTTAACTAACTGAATTAAATCAGCGTATTAAATCAGGTAAGTACTCCTAACTTGCAAAATTTTATCACGGGCTAGTTTTAATTAATTTATATTCTATATTATATTTTTTTCATTAGAAATATTATTTATTATTTTATTGACTGTACAAATTTGTGTCAAATAAAGAAAATTAATTATGAATGAATTTTTGATTATGTAATTATAAATATATGTTTGTAAATGAGAGAGGCTGTGTGTGTTTATTTTGCGAATCTAGAAATGAAAATACTAAATTGACAGCTACATTCCTTTTATGTAATGACTATATGCACATTATTTGAAAACAGTTTTTAAAAAAATGGCCGACAATTTTCCCAAATTTTCACGACTTCTTTTCCTTTCTATTGTTTAAAAAAAGTTGTAACCTCAACACACGCATAGTCTTAATGGTTTCGATTGCTAGCTGTAGGGAACGGAGGTGTTTTACATTTCAATTGTAAAGTAAACAACCGTTTGGCAGCAGACACACCAGATTGTCAACACGAACCGTAAAAATGGAAATGTTTCGAAACATCCAATAATGTTCAGTTCACAATCAGAAATTCAGATTGTATTTAGATACATATCCTAAGTAAGCAATAATAAACTGCTATAAAGGCGAGTGAACGTCCGAACGTACATGCGCACGTACGTACGTGAGTAACATATAATAATTATTATAAAAGCTGATTTCACCCTAAATCTGTAATACTTACACAAACCAAGTGTAGATTATATCATTAAATTTTCTTATGAAGTTGATTTTGTTTAATGAGTTATAGAACTAATGCATGCTATAATACATTTTCATATTTGTTTTGAGGTTATAAACTGTATATAAATACAACCTTTCATCATCAAAATATTCGTTTATACAAATTTAAAGAAGAAATACCCATTCGATTAACTTCGGAAACATTCGTACATCTTCGTACAACATATAAACTTATTCGATTATTAATAGCTTCACTATAAAATTAATAACTTCAAAATCATTGATCTATCAATGTGAAATAAAAAGCAACTAAAAGGTAATATTTTTATATTTCTTTAAATATAAAATAACGTATATAAATTAAATAAATCGACCACGCAGCTGGACCGCTGACGTGAGTTGAGCAAATTTCCAAAATTAAGTTTATAGGCCTATGTTTTAGGGTTTCAACCAACAATTTGGGAAATAGGTCTACTCACGAAGGCGTTGAACAGCTGTCTGTGTGTACGCAATATATTAGTAGAATTTGTTTCCTCCTAGTGGCCTCGCGAGTTTGCATCACTTGGCTTTGAACTGGGTACTTTTATAGTATTTTACGTTTTTGTCGATTTTGGGGGAACCAAGCGAGCTATAAGGTCGCGTAAAAAAAAATGCGCAGAATAACATCCTACATTTATATTGTTAGAAAAAACTCTAAAAAAATTTCATTATCGTAGTAAAAATCTCAAAAAATAGGTACTTCCGGTCAAAAAACCTACTTCCGGTTGTTGGATTTTTTTGGACTTAAAATGCGGCCGCTAGAGTGCGAACACATATATACATATATATATGAATTTTTTTGACACCCCAAAAAGTGTTCTGGGGACCATGATCGGTGCTCATTTGCTACTCCCGACCTTGGGTCTCACCATAAGGGCCACTGCAATAGCTCATTTTTCCTATGGAAATTCGCTAATAAACGGTACTAGAAACTGGAACATACTTTCTCACAAACATATTTAAATTATTAAACAGATTCACTGTGACTTCATAATTGCAGATGGGGTAGGAGAGGTGATTTATTAAAGTAGGAGATTAACAAATAAATATTATTATTATTATCTAGAAAGAAAACTATTCGATCGATTTCGAACAAATTTGCACCAAACACGTCAATTAGACCTGTATAGATGCATGAAGAAAGGTTTTGAAAAATTTTGAAAAACAACCCCATTTATGACCAAAAAACCTCTAAAAATCAGTTATTATTATTATTATTATTAGCTAAACGAGAATTTTTAGAAAGATGCGGTTTTTTGCATATGGTAGGGTACATTAAAGGCTACAAAAACGCAAAATTATATCAAAATCGTTAGAGCCGTTTTTTTATAACAAAATAACAATTGATTTTTTGAGTTTTTTTACGGGTTGTTTTACAAAAATTTTCAAAACTGTTTTTCGTGCATCTATACAGGCCTACTTGACATGTCTGATCGAATAGTTGTCGCTCTAGCTTTGTGTACATACAGACATACATACAGACATTTTGTAAAAACCACTTTTTTGAACTCAGGGGGTCCCAAAACGGATATTTCCACAAAAATCTCAACGTCGATTTTTTTTCCATCACTATATTTTCTCTGTACTATAGTATAGTGAGTAAGTAAAAAACTAACAAATAGGCCTACAGTTTTATAATTGTACACATTTACCGAGTTAAAAATTCCAGTCAGCATAGTTAGTTAGGCCTAGATAAAGTCTGTCGTTTTTAAATGGTATTTTGTGTATTAGCAGTAGTAAATGGATATTCTGATGTGTATCTAACTAATCCACCTGTGATTTTTCACGGGGGTTTACTAGTCCAATTATAAACAAAAGACAAAAATTCTAGAACAAGTGAAATTCTTGAAATTAGTTTACTTTTCCACCAATATCCTGTTCGTTGACCTCGACCGTTCCATGGGAACCTTCTAGACATTATAACGTGTCGAAATCCACACGGTTCCCGAGTTGAAATAATCACTGTTATTTCCAGCTCCTAAACTAATACTTACTAATTACCGACCAGTGTTGTATGTTTAATGAATTGTAACGGGGAAGCTGTCCATAACAATTGGCATGTGTCGATTATCTCGGGATAAACCTGTTTAATTGTTCGAGATCTTATCTCGGTGGCCGAGTGAAATAAGACGTCGGTCAGCGGGAACAACTTTATTACTGTCAAACGTCCTTCAATTTGTCGGCATTAGAATAGATCCGGAGTGAGATTGTTTGGTTTGTAATTCCACAAATCCTGAAAACCTAACCGCCTTGGGATCCGATTCCTTGGAGAAGTCATCTTTGTGGATCTTGAGTGGCACCTCCGCGGTTTGTATTATTGTGCCGCATTTTTTGTTGCGAAACATTCTAAGCGCGACCTTCACCCATCACCAATATATCGCCTAAACGTTGAGAAATCGTACAAAGTTTTAAAACAATTTCTTGTTCAAAGATAATTAATACCATAATAATATATCTTAGTAAATTTAAAATTAAACAACTAGGAAATGAAACTAGATCCAACAATTAATTATGTTCCATTTTAAAATTGGATGAAAACTAATAATTAGCCTATTATAAAATACAATTGTGTTTATAAATTACATCATTCCAAGTTAATTTCGTTTGTCATATTTCTATAGCAAAACAATTGTTATCAAAATCTTTAGCATTACTCAACAAATATTTTGACCTCAGGTTAGCATCCTTTAGAATCTATAGGAATTTCCATAGGAATGTTTCAACTATTGCAGTGATTAATAAGTACTTGGGTGTTGTTAAAATTTTTATATTTGTGTTCGAACTATAACGACCACATTTACGGACGATTTGGTCAAAATGTTTTCCACACGTTGGTTTTCTGTTCGTTTGAACGAGTTCGTTAGCCAACAAAATGGCGGTACATTTTTTGACCTCCATTTTAACATTTCTTTAAGATTTTTTCGTAGGTACTAGAACAAAACGTTTGGTGATTTATCAAAAACAAATAATATAGGAGATTATTCAGAAATTTGTTTTGTATTTTTTTATAGAACCTTATAGACCATTCGGATCGCCTAAAACCCAATCAAAACTTAAAATACCGTAAAAGAACCCAGTTCCACGTGGGGGATTTAACCCCGCAAACTAGCAAAGCAAAGTATTTTTATGGTCTTTTACGTTTTGATCGATTTTGGGGGAACTAGACAATCTATAAGGTCGTGTAAAAAACAAAAAATCTTATCAACAATCTCCTGTATTTAGTATCCCGAAAAAGTTTCATTCTAGTTCAGAAAATGTCAACAAAATTTACTTCCTGCCAAAAAAAGTGCATATGGTTGCTTGATTTTTTGGGTAACGAACTCGTTTGAGCCACTTCGAAAATCAACCTGTGTAGCAAATTGGACCAAATCGGACGTAAAATGCGGCCGTTTAAGTGCGAAAACATATATACAGTAGGCCTACATATACCATTTTTAATGACACCCTAAAACATCGTGTTCTGGGGATCAAGGTCGGTGCTCATTGACCACTCCAGACCTTAGCTCTCATCATAAGAGTCACTGCAATCGCTCATCTTGCCTATGGGAATTCGCTAAAAATATTGTAAAAAACACTGTTCATTGTTTATATTGTAATAAATGAAGGGTTGAAAAGCCAAAGGGTATAAGTGCAGTGAAGTTAGTTTTGAGAAAACTCAGTTTCAAGTTAAACTGTTATAATGAAAGCCAGGTAAAACCGTGATCACTAAAACTAGTATATTTTTAATTGCTAGGTTCTAGACTAACATGATAAAAAATATTAATTTGATTTTCATCCACTTATTCTTTGTTATGAGCCAATATTTGATAAAAGTTGTCACTTGTACTCTTGGGCTGTCAACACGTCCACTGCTAAGGACGCACATGTGAGCTTGACACTGAACACTATGAGAAGCGGCCTACCCACAGTGCATTGCGTGCTTCGTACGCCAACCCCCATATTGGGAGTATTTTCAATACACAGATCATCGCGTGTTTCGCACGCCAACCTCCGTATTTTAAGCCTATGTGCTATGGGTGCACATGTGCGTCCGCTTTAAAATATTTGTGATTATTACGTAGACAACTTCAAAAATAATAAATGAAGTAATTTCTACTCATTTTGGTTATAAATATAAAAAATAAAAGGTCAACTCATGGCATAGGAAATACGAAATTTGCTTAGCGGTGAACGTGTTAACAGGAATTAGAAGTTATGTAATAAAACATAGTTTAGTATATTACCAATGTAAAGTAAAGTGACTTGCATAACATGTACCTCTTGGCTTCTAGTCTAAACAGTTCTTCTACGAAGTAGTTTTTTTTTTCGCCACTAGATCTCATCACATGATAGACTTACAGTTATATTCCTTGGCCACAAACATTTTAAAGTGTTTAAGAGCTGTTAACAGTTAAGCAGTTAAGAGAACTACATTATTCAAAAAAAATATCACTTGTACCGCTTGGCTTCTCAAAAATAATAAAATTTTTGATTATTTTTGAAAACATACTCTTGTTTACACTGATTTGCACAAGACTGTGAGTTTGACACAAAGCCTTCGCGGTTGGGAAAGAACAACAACATCTTGAGTGGTGCAATCAGAGCTTCAAGATGGGATAATTACGTGGAGAGTTGCATGGAATTAATCACCTGTATCGATGATGGATTGCACCATCGTACATATAGCTACTTTACTTGTACGATATCGTACGATACGCTAAATTAATAGCAACAACTAATAATTGTCTCCCTCGAGGCGACCTTGTACGCAATCGATGCAGTAACTTTTACCAGCTACGGAAACTGTCCGTTGGTATTGGGAAACACAATTTTAATTATCACTCTGTTCTCCCCTTTTCGTTACTGATTAGTGCTTGAAAACTGAGCGAACGGTTTTAATTAAAATTACAATTTAATTAGAAGCGGTTGCAACGGATAACGCAAAAGGAGGACACATCAAAACGCACGAGGCCGAATCGGTATTTACCATTAAAAACTAGCGACACACGAGTCGATATTTGTAATTAGAAGCTACATTTTGTTAATGTGTGTATTGGAAAAATCTTGAATTTCCAGAAAATTTTAAAAACCCGTTTATAACTTTATTTTTGGTCACAGTGAAAACACTCGAAAGACATTTGTAGTAATAGCTAAATACCTATTCATTTAATACAATTAAAAAATGTTATCGGCTCCTATGAAAGCGAGTGTACGTGCGTACGTACGTGAGTAACAATATAATATAACAGCTGATTTCAACAGCAGATTATACATTAGGTTTATGTTTACAACTTCAATCAATAATATAATTTTTTGTAAAGTCGATTTTTTAAATATACCTTTTATAAATTAACCTTTTTAAATATTGAAAAAATTTCAATATTTTCGTTTATACAAATTAAAGAAGAAATATCCATTCGTTTAACTTCGGAAACATTGTACATCTCGCCTCTCTATTATATAAAAAGGGTTTTCTACTTCTTCTGATAATTATAAAGTTATAAGAATAGCTATTATCTAGCAAAACCACTGCCAAGAGAACGGGCTTGGAAAAATTAGCGTGGAAAGACGACCCTGTTGAGTCAGTAAGAAGAAAAATAAATTTCTCTATTATATACAAAGTTTTTCTACTTCTTCTTCTCATAATTATAAAGTAAGGGGTTGGCGAGCGAAGCGAGCTGGGGGCAAAGCCAACAAGATAATATTTGTATCTTTATTTTGAAACATAATAATGCATATAAATATATAATGTTAACAAATAGGCCTCCAGTTTTATATCTTTACAATTGTACACATTTGCCAAACAAATTCCCTTAGGCATAGTGAGGAATGTGTGAATAAAGTTTTTTTTTAAATAGTATTTTTATAAAAAAATATGTATTTCTGATTTGTATCTAATTAACCTTCTTGTGATTTATCAAGGGGGATTACTACACTCAATTCAACGTTCACCGTGCAGTACAGGTCTTACGGGAGAATAGTCATGCTACTACCATTACTGGGAACATCACGTTTATTGTCATGTGGGTTGCGTCAACTGTTCGAGCGTTGCATGGGAGTTGATGTTTGTTCGCTGATACTGCCGTTTCGATAACATGGCTGCGCTCCGTACTGTACTGTGAACGTGAAATCGAGTGTAGTCATGTAGATATTTATGAGCTACAGCTGTTATAAACTTCGGAATATTACCTTTCTTTAGCTCAAAAAGAAATAATGAATAATTAAAAGTCAATAATTGAAGTAAACGTTATTTAAGGGGCTCCGGAGCGCCCTATCTCGGCAATGTTAAAGTACAATATTTAAGTAACATCTTTTTCAGAAACTACTGGATCAAAATTAGTAAAATTGTATCAGTGTGTTAGTACTACTTAAATGGTAAATTTAATACGAGGGTTTTGCAATTCAAGCATTTGAATACATTTTGTCATTATTTTTATAAAATAATAGAATTTTGAGCAGTTTTTGTCATATTTCTCAGTCATAACTTAGAAATGATCACTTATATTACAAAATGCTCTCTTTAAAACCTGTAGTATACTCCATTAAACAACCCCTGGAAATTTCAGATGTTAGATAGATTTTAATAAAATGTTCCTTTTGTGAATAAAATATATGATTTCCAGAAATCATGTTTAAAGTTTTAGTTACATATATAATACATACCAGCCCCATATGCAGGGTTGTCACCAGCTCAATATCGTCAAAGACTGTATAATCAGGTTAGGCACTACAGAAAAAGCTAAATATCCCTACCAAAATGAAAATTCCCGCCACAGGCGGCAATTTTAATTATTTTCAAATTGGATAAATCATATCAAATTATTATGAATATGATACAAAATTTGTCTTATTCTCATGAGACATACGAACCAAAAACGTATTTTTACCCACTTAAAGTTGATATATTATAATAAATTTAGTTTTGTTTTAAAGCTAAATAAAAGGGCAACAATAAGCAATACAAAATTTAAAAAAATGTTTATTTGCTCCAGAGCCTCTTAATGTATATTATTTTTAATACAAAACTAGTACTCACATAATCAATAAATAATGTATGACATTTTAAACATAAAATAATACAAGAAACCCAATTTAATAAGAAATTAATGCCATATAAATAATATAATAATAAAAAAATCCAGATATTCAATAAGAAATTAAGTCGTTTTAAACATTAAATAATGAAATATCCCATATTCAGAAACAAATTAATGTCACTTAAACGTAAAATATTTTTTAAACATTGTTATTGTTGCGCTCCTTTGTGTGTTATTTTTTAAGCGAAACTAGTTAGTGATAGTTTAAAACATAGTTTTATGTCTACGAAGTTTCTTAGCTGCTAAGGATGTAGTAAACAAAAAGGATTGAAAAATACATACATTTCTAACCTCAAAGCCGATCTAATATTATATCAAATGCAAAGAGAACAATGCATAAAATCAACTGTTTCTAGAAAATAAGTTCTAAGAGACTCACGCAATTTTTTATTTTGCTAAGCTGGTGATTTTGTGACGTCATTTTCAGCCTTAAAAAAATTAATTTATCGTGTACATAAACCTTATGTGTCTAAAACAGTTGCTAGGTAACTTTCAATATTTCATCCCGGGACTATTACACGAGCAATGAATGTTTGAATAGGAGCTTGCATTCACGTTTGTTGATTGACTTATGGGATATCGCCAAGGGTAATGAACTTAGCACAAAACGAAAGTAGCTGATACGCCTGGGGTAATTAAGAATGCGCTGCTGAGGAAGGGCCACCCAGAAGCTGTAAATGACACACACTGACGGACGTATACCAGCGCCTACTGGACTTACGAAATAATTGCTGCATAATTTATGTATTGGGGGAGTAATCAGAGATGATTTAGAAAGTGTATATGAACGGTATTTATGTTGACTTGAAAACTTGCGATTATTATAAAGTAACTCTTACGAAAAGGTTAACACATACAGTAACTATTAATTTAAAAAAAAATTATTTATTTTTTTATTGTTTGAAATGGGTAATCATCACTTTTCATCGACATTTTAATCGTAGCTTACTCTTCAAATATTAAATTCTTCCTTTTCTCATCAAAATTACGAATTTCTAGCCTTGACAAATTAAAGTTTCGATTGTTTTTCTAAATAAAAATATACAATTTCTTTAGCCTCACCAACTAAAGTGCGTTAGATAATATTGTATCATATTATGTTACGTTCACTGTAATCTCCCAACAATTAAACATCAAAATATGCTACCAGATCTGGTCTACCGTAAATTTTTGTAGATTTAATGATAAATTCTGTTTGATATTTAGTCTCGACATACATAATTATTATTTTCAACCTTACACAAGTCTCTATCAAATAAAAATCTATTTATTGCTGTTAACGTTTAATGGCTTCTTAGGTAAAGTGATTAAGTATTCTTTTAGTTTACAAAACTAACAAATGTATCGTTTTATTTGTTTATCAAACTTTTTTTTTAAATATCACAGGTGTTTCTTGTTTACTGGCAGTAAAATAAAAACGCGTTTATCTGTGAAAAGTTTTTAGACTGTGCTCCATACTTCTTTTTAAATTTATATGGAGTTTATTAGCGAATTTCCCCAGGGAAGATGAACAATTGCAGTACCCTTATGGTGAGACCTAAGGTAGGGAGTAAATGAGCACCGATCATAGTCCCAAGAACACGTTTTAGGGTATCATTAAAATGTATGTAATATTTTTAACGTGTTCTTATAATATGTATATATGTACTCGAGTTTAAGTTCAATTTGGTCCAAATTTTGTACACAGGTCGGATGTCTAAGACGCTCAGACGAGTTCGTTCGTCACAAAAATCCAACAACCGGAAGCACTTTTTTGACAGGAAGTAGACGATGAATGTTTTGTGATTTTTTGTACTATAATGAATCTTTTTTAGGGTTTTATCTATACCAAATAAATGTAGAACATTATTCTGCACATTTTATTTTTTTACGCCCTTGGTTCCCCAAAATCGATGAAAACTTGAAATACCATAAAAGTACCCGGTGCAAATCTACCGAGTTTCTTCTAATCCGAGGCCGACGGCCGAGTTTTCCGCAGCCAGTGAAACGAAGCAGCGCGTGAGTCGAAACTGGAACTCATAGCCTATCTGGTTCCAACAAAATCGCTCAAAACGTAAAATACCATAAAAATACCCTCAAAGCAAGTTTGTCAGCTGCGAGGGAATTGAATCAGTTCATAATCCGAGGCCGCAAGGTCGATATGCTGCGAGCGGAACGAAGCAGCACGAGAGTCAGTCCTTGAGACTGAGAGGCCACAAATTCTACGAATAAATATATTTTGTTCACACAGCGCTAATATAGTATGTATTTTGGTCTTTCAGCACTTTCATGAGTAGACCAATTCCCCGAATAGTTGGTTGGAACACTAAAACATATAAACTTAATTTTGAAAATTCGCCGAACTCACCACTAATTAGAAGAATTTAATTTGAAACTTCAAAATGTTATTTAAATAAACGTAATAAATTTTATTAAAAAATGTTTCTTGGCTATCCCCCCTAGTTGGTGTTGTTTGTGACACTTGAAATTAATGAAGTAAATTAAATTTTAAAAAGTTTGTACTAATTTTTGTAAAAAATCACGTTTTTTTATAATTTGAGGTATTGTCGAGGAATAAAGTTCGTTAAAAATAAGTTTTTAGTAAACTTTATGAAATTATAGAGACAAATCTGATTCCGTTTTTATTCTCTAATAGTCCTATAGTCAAACAGAAAATAAAAAATTGAAATGTATATTTTATAATGATAGAGAGAGAAGAGGAGAACGAAGTGCGACCTTGTGGTGATAGGGGAGCTAACTTCCGCCTGTTGCTTCAAAATCTAAAGTATATGAGACTTTTACCTGTTTAAATGTATAGTATGTGTCCGTGTAACTTAAACATGTAAAAGAATTTTGAAAGGAACCAGCGAAGCATTTTTAACGGCCTTAGATATCCCACAGTTATGCTTGACGAAACAGTGCCTAGAGTTACTGTGATATTAAATTTTGATTGTTTGCTCGTTTCTTATTTAGACATTTATTACTATTCTGTAAATTTTGTGAGTGTGTACTTTTATAAATTTATTGAAATTTGATAATTTAATATTTTTATAAAAACTCCATAGTTGACTGAGGAAAAATGTGAAGATATTTTTATTTTTTTAGTATTAATTTTAATTAGTTAAGGATCAATAAATTAAGAATCGTTGTTTTAACGTTGATACAAAAATCGATTATTTTCCCAATTTGAAGTAAAGTGATTTGTTGAAATTTTTTAAAATGTTTTATATTACACTGATTTAAATAAAAACCCGAACCACAAAACAAGGAGCAAAAACTATAACTAAACAACTAAATTGTAAGTTAAGTTTAATACCTTAAACTTAACTAGTAGTGTAAAACCCTCTGAGGATGATGACCCTGTCATTGAAATGTACATAAGGGTAAGGTATTAAACTTAACTTACAATTTAGTTGTTTAGTTATAGTTTTTGCTCTTTGTTTT
This sequence comes from Philaenus spumarius, assembly GCA_018207615.1. Taxonomy (NCBI): domain Eukaryota; kingdom Metazoa; phylum Arthropoda; class Insecta; order Hemiptera; family Aphrophoridae; genus Philaenus; species Philaenus spumarius. The sequence goes on along the minus strand of JAGFPH010001022.1, from coordinate 195,245 downwards.
GTGGTTCGGGTTTTTATTTAAATCAGTGTGATTTTGTTGCCACAGTGCTCTTTTATTTGTTTAATGTTTTATATGTTAGATTACTTTTTAAAAAAACTGATAATTTTCTAAGAATCGAGGAGAGTGTATAAGTCATTCTTGCGCGGTTAAAAAAATTATCTTGACTATAATTGTTAAAATTTCTACTTCGACTAAAAGGTATATACCGTATATTACACTTTGTACGCTTATTGTTGCCATATAAGGAATATGTGCATAATTATATAAATAATTGATATTTATATTCCAAATATAATAAAAATTTCATATAGTCTTTCTAAATAATTAATACTAAAGTTCCAAAATAAATATTTTCTTTTATTAGGCATAAATTATCACCATTCCTTTCATTACAATTTTTTAAATGTGTTAAATTATAGTCTATATATGTACTAGTATAAAAAGTCAGCCAAATTTGATAAACTATTTTAAATTTTGGTATACAATTATTTTTGTAGGTCACCTCAATTACAATATAATAATTTATAATGTTTTTTTTTTTTAATTTCCCTTGCTTAAGATTCTTTACAATAATAATTGTATAACAAGTTAGCCATATTGGAAAAGCCATTTTTAATGTTTTGTATTATTCTTAGTCTATTAAATCATTTCAATTTGTTTCTAATAATTTCTAGTGGAATTTCTGTAAATTTACCTTTTTTGTTTCTTTTTTTAAGGAAAATTTTTCTAAACGTCAGCCATATTGGATCATCCATTTTGAATTTTGAATATTTGACATCAAATTCGGATTCAGCAACCTCAACATGTATGTAAAAATGTTCGAAAAAATTTCATTATTTGCTAAAATGTTTATATTTGTTTAAAAATATAAATTTTTATTGTGTAAATAATTAACAAACAATTTCTAACCTGAGAACTTTTTAACTGAAACCATTTATAAACGAAAGCAAAAGATTTTGGACAAATACAAGCAGGGCAAATTTATTTCCAAACAATGCATGTTTTTAAGCTACATTGAATGCCCTTAATTGAGTCATATTAACAGTGTAAAAGCTTTACCAACACATTCGGCAATATTTTGAATACATACAACAATTTGTTTGATGTTCTCAAATAACGCCCTACGAACGTTTGACGTTTTAACTCTAAAACCAGCGATCCGATTGCGAAACAACATATCATTGTGAGTGACACGGGATTTATATCAGATCTTCTTAAAAGAATATCGAAATGTGTTGATACAAGTAAAACAGCGAAACTCTTGCAGGAAATGGATCCGCGTGGCACTGATGGAACCTACATTGTACAAGCAAAATTATTGTGACGTAGAGAACATCGATACCGAAAAGGAAGCCGTCGGATTGACGTTTTCTAAAACAATGCCGCAGATTCATAATTACTGACAATTTGACAGGAGTAGAAATTAGAAAACGATTGCGGCAGACGTAGCGGGACAGGTGCCAGTCAGGTGTAGGCGGAAACATGCGGCCGATGCTGATCAAACCGTACCGCTCGATAAGCCCCCGTTCTAATTGAAAACGCGTTTAATTAATTGCGTTGATTTATTGGAAACACAATTGAAGGTAGATGTGTCAGAGATGTGGATTTCTCGTTCGCCGGCTGACACGGACTGGCATCGACTAAAATAGGGGAGCTTTCTCTCGATCGTTGGTCTGTTCCTGGAGTATTGAAAGCAAGATCCGTTTCATAGAATAATGTTTTAAATAATCAAATGTTTCTTATGTCCTTTAACCACAGATGCAAACAAAGGGGTGGTAGTGTTTAACCTGTGTATCTGTGTATATGTATGTCTGTCTGCGTGATCGAAGCTCCCAAACGGAAGAACCGTTTGATTTTGAATTAGTTTTTTTATTTAAGTTTTAAAGGTGACTTAATCGAGAGTGTTCTTGTAGCTATGATTCAAGTAAATCTGTTCAACGGTTTTCTTTTTAGATGTATTTTTGTGTTGGTGGTCTTAAATTTTTTTAATTTATTCGTAATTCACTATGGCTGATACGATCCACAGTTATCGAACAGTATAGCGCATTAGGAGGGTTCTGCTTTCTATTTATGTCTAAAAATAAAGTTACAGTAATGACTGACTAGAACTTGTGATAAAATAAAATTGTGTAGCTTAGGCCTAATGGAGAAGTTATCACATGTCTCTTTATATAAAACATTTAAATTGGAAACATTAAGACATTCTATCTAATCACCAACTCTGTTTATGTATATTATTACAGACAAATCGTTTCGCTCACCATCCACGTGGCTCACTCGTGGTGTAGCAAATGAAAACCGATTACAGTATTGTATAATCCGATATTTTAACTGACATTACGATTGGTTAGGACAGAGGCACTTGGATTAAGGGGGAGGGTGCGGTGTATATCCTGATGAATTTGCAGTACGACCTCACAAAACCCCTAATTTTGTACATAATTTTTATATTTTTTCAATTTGTAAATATTAACCCTAAATATTTCCGGGATACAATTAATTCGTCAAATTGGTTTGGCCATTCCGGAGATTAGCCTGAACAACAGAGACAAACGATTTTAAAATGCATGTTAAATTTTGATAAAGTTTGAATAAACATATGTGCTTAAAAAAAAAGTATTTATTCTAAAATCAGAGAGAGACACTTCAATTTTATGTATATATATAGATTAAAAACATTCTTTTATGCAGAATGATTCAGGAAGAAAGTGAGAAACTTTCAGGACGTGTTCTAAAACTGAGAGTAAAGAAAAAAGTTCATGTAAACATTGGTTCGGAAATGCTTCGTATTTCAGTCATCCACCATTTTTTTTTTTTTTTTTCAGTACTTAATATTTTAGGATGTTGGAAATATATAGAACGAAAATTTTGGATACATATTTAGTTTGCCATCTTTTACCCATGTACAAAAAAAAAGTTTTTTAATATATTTTGAAAATTGTAGCCGTTCAAAATTTGTAATGTAAAATATCTCGAAAACAGCTACTTTACAAAAAAAATCTTTTTTTAGTGACAAACATAAAGATTTTTTATTATTTCTGTAACTTAAAAGATAACCGAGTTATTAGCTTAAAACTATCTTGGTAGAAATTTATTAATTTCCTAGGTTGGCAGTATTAACAGCTGATCAACAATGAAATGTCTAGCAAATGCTTCTCCTTTTCTTCCTGAATCACCCTGTGAACAACAACCTCCACTTCTTCTGCAAACTATGATTACACTCTGATAAATCTACAATTTCACTTTTAAAAATGAACACATAATACACAAGATATTTTGTTATATAAGGTATGAAACGTACAAACAGATGTCCGTGTAACTCCCTTCATTAGTGGAACGAGGACAGAATCAGGCGCATTAACGCTTATCTTCTGCCCATCAGTGACTTGGTACTTTTATTCTCGTTATTACTCGGAATTTATTAGATGACAAACCAGTCGCAACTTTGTTCAACGACTTTATTATTTTACTTCAGACAAGACAACAATCGATTATACTGGCTCTTAACAGGTTGGAAAATTATTTGTTATTTTTATGTTTTAGGAACAATTGATTTATTTGACTGTTACAAAAAATACAATTTTATTTGTCTTCGTAGTTGCATTTATATGTTTAATACTATAGGCTACTTTTAAAAATAATATAAAGAAATGTGCTATTTGATAGTTACTGAGCCATATCGCTACAAAGTAAATAAATATTGCTTTCTTGAAATTCAAGTCATTCGATCACGCAACTGAACCGCTGATTTAAGCGAATTTCCAAAATCAATCCATATGTTTTAGGATTTCAGCCAACTATTTGGGAAATTTGTCTACTCAAGAAGACACTGAATAGCTGCAAGCGTGTACGAAATACAATTTGTATGCACCTGTCTCCAGCCATGGCTCACGTGCTGCTTCGTTCCGCTTGCAGCCACAGATTATGGGCTCATTCGCTTCGCTCTCAGCTCACAAACTCGGCCGTCTACCAATGAACAAAAGCACGTCTGTGTACTTTTATGGTATTTACGTTTCTATCGTTTTTGGGAGAACCAGGTGGGCTATAAGGTCTTGTAAAAAAAACAAATTGATGAGAATAAAGCACTTTATATACATTTGTTTACATAAACCCGGAAAACGTTCCATTCTGGTACGAAAAATCTCAACAAATTCTTACTTCCCGTCGAAAAACGTGCATTGATTTTTGTAGTTATCGATCTCGTCCTAGCTACTCAGAAAACCAACGTTTGTTCAAAATTTGGACCAAATCGGACTTAAGGGGCACTCTAACGAGTTTAAACTTTATGTTGATATAATCAATAGTAGTAAAACACTTTAAAAATAGACCTTTTTATAGGAATAATATATTTAAAATAACATATGTTTAAAAGTAGTACAATCAAAAGGAAAAAGTAACACAAATATGAATAACATATAAACTAAATACAATAAACAAATAGTTACACAATTTCTTGATTTTTGTTAATGGTAACGTCTATTTGCACAATAATTACAAACTGGAAATGCCTCTATATCGGAATATATGCTATTTGTATGGCTACAGTAAATATATACTTTTACATAGACTTACAGATTTATAGAGTAGGCCTAATCGACAAATTTTAAGGGGATTTGCTACTGAAAATGGTCAAAAACCATCAAATTTTGAAAATATTGTTTTGGATATTTTTGTTCTAAAGGATACACATGAAAAATGCAATAGAAGGAATTTTATTCTTTACACCAGAAAAACAAAATTTAAACAACGCTGCAAATGGGAAAAATCAGTCCAATTTGCTGTCTGGTTGCGTAACAATTATGCTTTGGCCCAACTATGTTTTTCCATTATTATCAATAACCCTCTAACAAATAACCAGACATAATATAAGGTATAAAAACATAAATAGCTTTATTTACCTAGGCATTTTTCACATTTTCACTAACTTCCACATTGAAGTGCACTTTTTCATTCAATCGCCATTTCCCGAAATGTGAGAATTTCGTGTTTTAGAGACTAAATTCGATATTTCTCAAGAACCACTTGAAGTACATTATTCAAATTTTTACCACTTACTCTATACATCTTTAGCTAGGTAGATTTATGTTTGTAACTTTGATACATCATAAATTACAAAAAAATGTGTAAAACAGTAAATAAAAATAAAAAAACATTTAATGTTAAGTTCAATAAAAAACAATATTTGAGGTGTATCGACATAATTCTACATACATTTGTAGTAGACTGTATTACCATTAAGACAAATTAAGAATCAGCAAAATCCATTAAGTACTTTTGAGTTATATCGGTTCAAAAATGCTTCGGCAAAATCATCAAAATCCCAGTTTTATTTTTTTTATGTTAAAAAGTCAAAGCTACACCAGGGAAAAAATTGCAAAATGTTTTTATCATTAATACAAAATTTCACTCTTTTCATGAAGCCAATTACGAATAATTAAAAATGAAGCAAACACAACAGGAATTAGATAAAATCAACGTTTGATAAGAACAACTTAGAAGCGAAATTAAAAGTTAACAAAGTTCTTGTTTTTTCTGTGTTGGTATTTACAAAAATGTGTACATTAGTTTATATTCAAATAAAATTCTAAATGGTTTATTACCTACATATAAAAATAGATTGTTCTGCTATAGTAAAACTATACCGCTGAAACAATGAATAGAGTAGATTTAATAAACAATTCGACCACGCAGATGAGCCGCTGACGTGAGTTGAGCGAATTTCCAAAATTAAGGTTATACGTTTTTTTTTGGGTTTCAACTTTTTGGGAAATTGATCTACTCACGAAGTCGCTGAATAGCTGCCTATGTGTACGAAATATATTGGTAGAATTTGTTTTTACCTAAGCCTCCAGCTTCGACTAAACTCCGTCGTTCCACTCGCAGCAGAAAAACTCGTCCATCGGCCTCAGATCAGAAGATGCCTACGTGGATTTGAACCGAGTTCTTTTATTATATTTGAAATGTTGATAGATTTTGGGGGAACCAAACGAGCTATAAGGTCGTGTGAAAAAAATAAAATGTGCAGATTAATATCCTACATTATTTTTTTCAGATAAACGCCTAAAAACGTTTCTTTCTCGTAGGAAAAATCTCAAAATAGTTACTTCCAGTCAAAACGTGCTTCTGGTTGTTGGATATTTATTGCTAACGAACTCGTCCGAGCTACATAGACAACCAATGTGTGTACCAACAATGGACTAAATCGGGATTAAAATGCGGCCGTTAGTGTGCAAACACATATACAGACTGTCCCAAAAGTCCCGGACCGGTTTAATAACTCCTAAACGAAACTAGCTACAGTAATAATATTTCAGACATGACTCCTGGCTACAAAAAACTATTTTTTGAGTTGTTAGTCACTATTGCCCCTGCCCCCGAAAACCAAATTTGGGGGGGTTGCCCCAAATTTTTAAATGTAAACCCTTATCGAGTGACCCATCATTTTAAAGGTCTCATTGAGTTGAACACAACAGCGCAAATCTGAGGTCGATATCTCGCTCCTGTCCAAAATGGCTGACCTTTTAGTGTTTCTTATGGTCATGTAATTTAAAATTGAACATTTTGTATCGTATACAAAGTAAACACGCAGCTCAGCAAATACCGGGGGAAATGATACAGAATGTAGTACAGCATCACTATTACAGACTAGCACACTGCGTGACTGTGGAAGGAAAGCAGTTCGAATACTTACTCTAAACCCTGGATATCATCTTTGGTAAGCAACTTTGTTTTTGAGTGTAAAGTTAAACATTTTGTTATTATTACCAAGTATGACAAATTTGTTTTTATACTTTAAACTCTTTTGTGCGTGTGTTTACTTTGTTTTAAAATAATAAAAATGTTTAATACAACCAATGGGGGTCAATTTTAAATTACATGATCATAAGAAACACTAAAAGGTCAGCCATTTTGGACAGGAGCAAGATATCGACCTCGGGTTTGCGCTGTTGTGATTAACTCAATGAGACCTTTAAAATGATGGGTCACTCGATAGGGGTTTACATTTAAAAGTTTGGGGCAACCCCCCCAAATTTGGTTTTTGGGGGCAGTGGCAATAGTGACTAACAACTCAAAAAATAGTTTTTTGTAGCCAGGAGTCATGTCTTAAATATTGTTACTGTAGCTAGTTTCGTTTAGGAGTTATTAAACCGGTCCGGGACTTTTGGGACAGTCTGTATAAGTTCTAATGACACTACAAAACGTGTTCGGGGGACGATGATCGGTGCTCATTTACTTTTCCCGACCTTAGGTCTTGACATAATTATAGATCTATTAACTATACGGTATATAATATTAGCAAAATATAATGGGAACGGAAGTTAATATATAGTATAAATAAAATAAACGGTACCAGATAACTGACACATACTTTCTCCTAGTTGAAACTTTATACCTTCCCAAGAGTAGCATAGGAGGTGGTTATTTAGAATTACAAAAGTAGGACATACCATGGAAAATATTAGATGCATGTAACACACATCCATATTATATTATTGTATTATATTATTATTATTTAAACTATTCGATCGATTTCGAACAAATTTGCACTAAAACATGTCAATTAGGCCTGTATTAGATGCACGAAAAAAGGATTTGAAAAACTTTGAAAAACAACCCAATTTTTTGTCAAAAACCCCCAAAAATAAGTTATTATTATTATTATTACCTAAACGAGAATATTTAGAAAGATGGTGTTTTTTGCATATTGTAGGGTAAATTAAGGGCTGCAAATAAGCCAAACTTTATCAAAATCGTTAGAGCCATTTTTGAGAAATTTGTATTTTTCTAGTTTTTTTGCCATTTTTGGGGTGTAAAACCCCTTAAAAATAAAAATTTAAAAAATGAAAAATACCTGGAGATATTCCAGAACTACACCTACATACCAAATTTCATTAAAATCGGACCGTTGGTACGGTCTCCAGCTCACACATCCTTACAGACACACAGACACAAGGACAGACATCACAAAAAAACACTTTTTGGGGTTCAGGAAGCACCACAACAAATAATTCCACTAAAAGTATTTTTTGGGTTCTTGCACCAACACAGATAATTCCACTAAACTTTTTTGAGGGCTTCAGGGAGCACCAAACAGAAAATTCCACTAAAAATTCAAATTCGAAAATTTGGACGAAAACAATACTTTCTCCATATACTACGTATAGGGGGGAGAAAGTAAAAATATACGGATAGGAACAACTCGCAAACAAAATATAATAGGAACTTTAGTTATCAGGATAGTAACAACACACAATATCCATAAACACAAAACTGGCTCAAATATTAAAAAGTTTTTATGAATACATTGCTACACAAGTTATGATGTTATAATAATAAAATTATAAAGCTCTAAACAACAAAGCATTACATGAATCGTGTGCTCTTAGAGTTTAGAGGGATGAGAGGGGGTGCCAAAGAGGGGTACTTCGCGGTATCCAGTTGGGCTTGCTCGTCCCTGGTTATAGAATCATTAACACATTTAAAAATTACAGCTAAACAGTAAAGCGTTTTCCTTCTGTTTGGAAGGATCAAATTAATAAATGTACAATAATTAGTATTCATCTGTCATAAAGTAATATATAAATGACATAACACTCGCATAAAACCTTCAATAACACTAACTTTATGATTACAACAATCTAGTTTAAAAAAGTATTTATTGATCATTATACAACAGACCATAAACATCGGCTAAGGACATACATAAACTAACCTAGTTAAATATATTTGTAATTAAACTAGTTCTCGACTAGTTTATGCTTGGAGAGACCATATAAACACTTGTTTAACAGTTACTTGATGAACTCGCAGATAGTTTTACTGCGTCTTGGTCGGACGATTTTTCAGCGTTTCGTTATGTCCAACTGATGTGCGTATACTTTTATTTTGTTACTTTTCAAGTGAGCAAAGTTTATTAGGCTACGTGCTTTAACGAATTTATTGATTTAATATTTCAGAAAGATCTTTTTTACAACTGTTTTCTGTAAAGTTTTTCTCATAAAATTTCAAAAGCGTAAAGTGTTTGATAGGTTAAAATAGTAGTATTACAATTATTTATTTGATAATATATAACTTATTCTAACTTATTTTTTGTTTAAGAAAATAAACTTCACAATTTTATTTTAACGCATAACTTACTTTACGCACATCCAGGAATTTTATTAGGAAATTTGATAGAAAAGGTGAGTTTGTATTGTAACTCTTATGATGAGACCTAAGGTTGGAAGTGGTCTATGAGAACCGACCATGCTCCCCAAAACGTAATTAAAAATGTTTATATATGTGTTCGTACTCTAACGGCCGCATTTTACGTCCGATTTGGTCCAAATTTGGTTCACACGTTGGTTTCCTCGGCCAAAATATCCAGCAACCGGAAGCACGTTTTTTCACCTGAAGTAACATTTGTATAGATTTTTACTTTCTCCACCCTATACGTAGTATATGGAAAAAGTATTGTTTTCGTCCAAATTTTCGAATTTTAATTTTTAGTGAAATTATCTGTTTTGGTGCTCCCTGAACCCCCCAAAAATGTTTAGTGGAATTATCTGTGTTGGTGCTCCCTGAACCCAAAAATATTTTTAGTGGAATTTTTTTTGCTCCCTGAACCCAAAAAAGTGTTTTTTTGGTGATGTCTGTCCGTGTGTCTGTAAGGATGTGTACAGAGCTGGAGACCATACCAATGGTCCGATTTTGATGACATTTAGTATGTAGGTGTAGTTCTGGAATATCTCCAGGAGTTTGTTTTCATTTTTTTTTAATTTTTGATTTTTAAGGGGTTTTACCCCCCAAAAATGGCCAACAAAATAGAAATTTCTCAAAAACAGCTCAAACGATTTTGATAAAATTTGGTTTATTTATAGCCTCTAATGTACCCTCCTATATGCAATAAACCGCATCTTTCTAAAAATTCTAGTTTAGGTAATATTAATAATAATAATATATTTTCTGGGTTTTTGGCCGAAAAGGGGGTTGTTTTTCAAAATTTGTCAAAACCTTTTTTCGAGCATCTATACATGCCTAATTGACATGTTTGGTGCAAATTTGTTCAAAATCGATCGAATAGTTTAAATAATAATAATAATATATAATAATATAATATGGATGTGTGTTACATGCATCTAATATTTTCCATGACAACATTTTCCTACATTTGCAATTCTAAATAACCACCTCCAATGCTACTCTTGGGAAGGTATAAAGTTTCAACTGGGAGAAAGTATGTGGCAGTTATCTGGCACCGTTTATTTGTACTAGAATGATAGGACTACTTGTTGTGGCTTTATCTGGAAAAACAAATATAGGAGATTCTGTACATTTTGCTATTTTACACGACCTTATAGCGCGCCTGGTTCCTCCAAAATCAATCAAACAGTAAAATACAACAAACGTACCTGGTTCAAATCCACGCGGGGTATTTTACCGAGGGGGCATATTCTGATCTGAGGCCGCAAAGCGAGTACACGAATTAATTGATAATAATAAAAATAAATGATTCATATAGTTCCGTGCTATACCTTTGCCAGTAAATTATTGATACAATCATCCTTTATATTAATTGTACAAGTTGAATGTGCAGAGAAATTAATGAACGTTCGATTAAATCTCTTTTAATTCGCGCTGGCCGCATTCTCAACGCTCATTTTTGAGCGAGTCATTGCGTAAAACTTCCGTACCAAGATTCAAAGTCATTAGTCGAAGAAATGAAGTTTAAATTGAAAAGTTTCAATCATATTCACAAATTAAACGCATCTCTACCACCTATTCATTAAAGTGGGTCAAAGTAATTGGCTTTTAATTCGAAAAAAACATTTCCTAGCCGTACAATGTGGAGAACATTAAAGATTCAACGATCACAGATGACTGATGAGACGGGTGGATTGCATAGAGACGTCAGTGTATTAAAGTCTTATTAGCTGATACACTATCTGTGTGTAGTCGCCCGGAGCGGGTTCCCAGCGCGCCTCGAGGTGTGAAACCAGTATGTATGAACTGATGTCGCGCATAAATGAATAGCCAACACATCGGCCTGTCTCGATAGTTTAGCTAAGTCGACGGTGGGTGACGGAGTAGTTTAGTATAGTTCAAACAATGTAGGAAATGTAACTGATACCTTAATTCAAAATGAATATAAACATCTGCAATATGGGCTGGGATCCAAAAATGTGTACGCTTTAAAATCAAAATTTTACAAAATCCTTTCTTATTGTGCGTCTATGATCCCATGCGAATACACATTTTAAATTTCCGTATTTTTGTATCTTAAGTAGTTTTGCTCCACGTTGATTCTACGTCAGCCAGTCAGCCAGGGCAAAGCCTCCTACATAGGCCAAATATACATAGGCTATATATAACTATTAAAACAACCAAGTTTAATTTATTTAATTTAAACTGTGTGACTTTTATTATGCATTATAATATACATTTTTTAATTTATTTATTCATTACAGCCAAAAGACATAAGTTATGCCAAAAGAAATAAAAATTTACAATGTCATTAAAAATTAATTTATACAATATTTTATGCAAATATAATATTAATAATTTAAATAGAATAATTATTAAAAATACAACTTATAACAATTTTAAAGCGATCAAATTTTGAACAATTTTAAAAACATATAACAAATAATTTAAAATAATCATAGACGTCAACTATTGTGTTTAATTTAAAATTTTCGATCTCGTCCATTATTTCAAGGCCGGCTACAGTACACAGAACTAATCTACAGAGAGATCTACACCCGATTCCACGTTCACCGTACAGTACAGAGCGCCCATAAGCCATGTTATCCTTACGACAATCTCAACGATAGTAGCCAACTAAAAAACATCAACTCCCATGCAACGCTCGGTCAGTTGACGCAACTCGCATGACAATAAACGTGATGTTCGCTGTAATGGTAGTAGCATGTCTATTCTCCCGTAAGACCTGTACTGCACGGTGAACGTGGAATCGAGTGTAGACAATAGCAGCTGTTTATAAAAGGTAAACTATTCTGCAAGTTTTGAATGCTCTTGGGAGCTTATTTATCAGTCTAGCACCAGATTGGGAAAGAAGTTTGCTGTATAGATTCAGTCAGTGCTGTCTAGCATGATAATTATTAGCTTGCCAGGTACTATTACTATGTGTATCTTTGTTTGGGATTGATCACATTTAAATTTAAACTTGAGTATAAGAACTCCAAGATCTTCAAACGCAACCCTACATGGCTCAGGCTTTTTTAAGACCTTTTATATTTATACCCTACAGCTTATAGAAATTATAAGACAGTCCGGAATAGTAATAATAAACAGGATTTTACTGTGAGGGTTTAGTACGATGTACCCATTTAATCTGGTTTTGAAATGTATCTCTTAGGCAGCGAAGCGACGCGATGCGACTAGACGCGACATCCAAACACATAGAGGGCGATGCGAAGTGGAGCGACTTGTTTTTGTTCTTGAGCTAATAACTTTGTAAATTTTACATCTATATTTTTTTTACTGGCATATATAAATTCATTGAACCTTTCTCTGCAAAAAATCTACGGAATACTTTTAGATTGGGGTTCATTTACTATATCTGGCGAATTTTTGTAAAAATGCTTTCAAACGCCAAAAAATCCATTTTCGTTAAGTAAAACTAAGCTTACTTGTACTTGATAGAGTAGCAGCTACTTCAGCCAACATCTTGTCTACAACTCCTCTGTTCCTGTGATATATGTGTTTTAATTCCCAAATCGGTTGTCTTGAAAACACCTCATTAATTGACAACTCACCATCCATCTCGGCTACTGAACACACACTGCTATCGCTTCTAGTCGCTTGAAAAATCAAACTGATTTGTTTCAGAGCTTGTCGCTCCTCTTCGCGCCGCGTCACGTCACATCGCGTCGCGCCCTGTGTGTTTTATGCCATATGTTAATACGTCTTTGATAGTATCGCGTCGCGTCACGTCGCATCGCATCGCTGCCTGTGTATTTGTACCCTTAGTCATCAGGGTAAACAACTGGGCTTGTGAATAATATCACAGCTATTTATTACGTTCTCAAGAACCCCTAAGACCAACTTGACACTAGCCCACACATAAACCATCATAGTACCATCTCAGCCCGGACCTGATACAAAGATGCATTAAGTCCTGTCTCAAGATGCAGTTACGTATTATATAATCGATTTGACAAAAACATTTTTCTTTAGGTTAATTAAGCTACTAAAATCGTAACCTATAAAATATTCTACATACCAGGCTTTAATAAAAAATCATTTCCATTTTTTAAATTTCTATAGGAAAGATCAACTATTTGCAGTGACTCTTAATATGGTGAGACCTAAGGTCGGGACCTAATGAGCACCAATCATGAGAGTACGTTTTGGGGTGCCATTAAAAAATGTTTATAGCCTTTATACTTATGCATGTGTTCGCACTCTAACGGCCGCATTTTAAGTCAGATTTGGTACACATGTTGTTTTACTAAGTCGCTCGGACAAGTTAGAAATAATAGAATCAAAAATCAAACAACCGGAAGCACATTCTTTGACCGGAAATACTTTTTTTAACAATTTTCATACTAGAATAAAATTTATCTAAAAAAATGTATTTAGTAGATTTTCCTGTACATTTTGTTTTTTTATACGACCTTATAGCTTATCTGGTTCTCCAAAGTCGAACAAAACGTAAAATATAAAATACTACAAAAGTACTCGGCCCAAAACCCCGAGGGCGAATAGCACAGAAGCAGCTATTCAGCGTCGTCATTAGTAGACCAATTTCCCAAATAGTTGGTTGAAACCCTAGAACTTATAAACCTAATTTTGGAAATTCGCTCAACTCACGTCAGCGGTTCAACTGCGTCGTAGAATTATTATTATTTAAATCCGAAGAGGAGAAAGCTGTCATCAGTTAAAGAAATTATTTACTATAAACTTTTATATTTAATATTTTTACAGCTTAGAATATGAAAACCTTAACATTTTATGTGTAACTTTATATTTACAATGACTATAGAGAAACACTCAGCAGTACGACTCCTACGTGTAAAACTGTGCCAAAACTACTATAAAAGCTCAATGACCAACCTCTCGCCCGGTCGTAATTTATAATGTTTTCCAAGCAACTCCGCGGCCTCCATGATAAATCATCTGCCGTCATCGGCAAAGTACATTTTTACTTATACCAAGAATTATGTAGTTAGAAAATTATCCTTGTGAATAATACTCAAGTTATATATTCAGTAGGTTTAAGATGTTATGTAAATATGTACAAGTAGTATTATGTTGTTAAGCTACATTTGCTTAAATATTTATTTAACTATTAGATTCGCCGTGTTTATGCTAAGCGGACTACAATAAATCATAGATTCATTGGCTTTAACAAACTGATGTTCAATACATAGACGGACGACATGAAATTATGTGTGTGTAAACTATTTAAAAGTTTGAGTGACATTTAAGGAAAATAAAGATGAGAAAATGCTGTTTGTATTGGCTTACTTGTGGCATATTACATAATCTCCACTTCATATAAATATTACAACTATGTAGCTACACATACCTATACATAGCTAATATAAGAAAGAGATCGAAATAGACACGACCATCCAAAATAATTCAAATTGTGGTATGTGTTGTAATTTCATCATTCATATTTAAATAACCAACATTTCAATCAAATTTTCATTACCAACTAGAGCAAACAATATAATATGTAACACTAGATGTTTGGCTTATAAAACAGTAAGTTTTTTGTTTGCTTTTACCTAATCTAAAAAACTGTTAGTTGTGAAAAATAATTACTTCCAAGAAACGAAGTTTGGTTTATTGCAGGCCTAACCTAAAATTATATTAACTTTTTTCATCCAAATCAGCTGTTGTATTTTTAATATGCAGCAATAGATATTTGAAATGAATTATAATACAGTAAGCAATTTACGTTGATTTTTGTGTGTTTGATTTTGGTTTGTTAACTAACCTAAAAAAAGTGTTGGTTGTGAATAATAATAATTTGATTCTAAAGCTGTAAGTTTGTTCCATAGGTAATGAATCTAAACAAATATGTGTTGCTAAACTGTTATCGGAACAGCTGTTTCATCTGAATTTCCGCTTTTTTACGCTTTAAAATAAAAATGTTGGAAAAGCCTTTTCTAGTGTGTGTCTATGACATAAAAATATAACTTAATTTTCGTATTTGTGTTTTAAGTATTTTTTTATCCAATTTTATTCTTTGTCAGTCAGCAGTAGCCCAGTATATAGGGGGGGGGGGGGGTTCAGCTTACATTAATTCCGGCAAAAGATTTTTTTCTAGGATCGTTTGGTATGGTGTGGGTATGCAAAATCTAATTTTGGGACCTCGAAAGTGGGGAGAACAACTTTTGGGGGGCAAGAAAACAAGAAACCAGCAGTACAGGTAAAAGTCATGAATAATTATTAAAATTTAAAAAAAAATCCTTATACAAATTTTCAGATGAATTCATATGACATACCTATGCCTCAGAATGAAGTCAGAATTTATTTCTGGACTCATTGACACCGAAAAAGAGCGAAAATCCCTACAGTGTGAATTTAAGGTTTTCCCCAATCTTACTTTATGAGTTATAAAAATTTCAAAATTTGCCCAATTTAGAAAAATCGGTACTTTTTGAACTCATGGATTGATGCTCTGCAACTTTTAGGGAGAGGGGAATTAATAAATGTTGATGTTGGAAAGTTACAGCACATTGAAAATGGGTATAACACAGTTTTTGGCAAAGTTGGAAAAATTTGCTGTTCTTTGGATCCCCATAAAAATCGAACTAGTGGACCAATTTTGCACTTTGTTTTTTTTAATAGACGCGAAATTTTATTTTCTTTAATTTACTAAAGTACTATTGTTTACAAAATATGTATCGTTTTCGAGTTATAAGCGAAAAACTGGGAAAAGTCCGAAAATTTCGAGGTTTTTTGCCCTCCAAAAGTTGTCCCCCCACTTTCGAGGTCGCAATATTAGATTTGGCATACCCAAACCATACCAAACGATCGTAAAAAAAATCTTTTGCCGCAATTAATGTAAGCTGAACTACTTTTTGGATCCTCTATATATTGGGGCTACAGTTATTCAGTCGGACAAAGCCGCGTATATATAATCTAGACTGTTTTATTTACTCGTTTCTTTTTTTAATAATTTTATTAAGTTCTAGTAACTCTGATAGAAAATATATATGCTATTGGATATGGAATAAAAACAATTTTGAAAAAAATACAATAACTATGTATTTCACGGCATTTACGTGGTATCTATGCTCCGTAAAATATATTAAAATTCAACAAAAGATTGTAATAGAAACGAAACCTAACTCACTGCCTAGCCACTCGATAACCATAAGTGTTAAATTGTAGTTGTGTGGTTGTCTAATATGCATCTGCATGCAACAGTACGAATTTTTACCGATTTAAAAAAGATTCAAAAAATCTTATTATATAAAGAATGCTATTAATAACCAAACGTAAGTAAATTTAGAGAAAACTATTTATGCATCGAACTTATCGTCAACAACTTTGAAATTCAACAAAAAGTGAAGTTGTTTAAAAAAAAATAAAAACTGATTGCCACTGAAAGATAATTCTATAATTTAATTGTATAGGTTCAATTCGCTTCGATAGCAGCGGACAAACTAGATTTTTTTTAAATTGATTTTGGGTTAGCCAGGCAGTCTAAGGTCATGTAAAAAAACAAATGTGCAGAATAATATCCTATATATATATATGTTTTAGATAAAACCGAAATGAAGTTTTAGTAAGAAAAATCCCGAAACATTTATACTTCTGGCAAAAAAAAAAAATGCTTTCGGTTGTAGGATTTGTTGGCTAACGAACTCGCCCGAGAAAAACAACGTGTGTAAAATAGTGTGGACCAAATTGAAAGTAAAACACGTACGTTAGAGTGCAAACTCATGCATGCATATATAATGTATTTCATTTACCATCCTACTATGGAAATTCCTATGGCTCATCGTTCCTATGGAAATTCGCTAATAGCACCATCTCATATCTGAGAGAAACCCCAACTGAAGGGAACGACAGCCTGGCGTCACCTACGTCTTGACACAACCCAATACATCATTACAATGTTTGCCTCTGAAACACGCAAATACATAATATATCCAACTCGTGTAGTTACCGTACACAATTTATGCACTTTCCTTTTCTTGTAATTTATAGAAGCTATATATAATGCAATTTGACACGTAGTTTTATTATTTGCTTGCAACGTATATAATAATTTATTATTTTTTTTTAATCAAAAATCTTATATGGTCGTACTACTGAAAACTTTATATTTTATTACATTTATAATTTACATTGGAATTTTACACTCTCGTTAAACAATATGTGATACATTGTCCAAGATAAATTATTTTGAAATCAATAAGAAATTACTTGTATAATGAGTTATTGAAACTCTATTTCTAAAACTATTTTCCCGGCTCGACGCACAGAAAAGATACTCACCGTCACTAGGGTTTTACTTTACGGTCTTCCAAACGGAGATCTACGCATGCGCAGTACGAATACCGGACTCAGGAAGCACAGATGTCACGATATGTTCTGATAGTCTGGCGGCTGTAAGGGCCATTATGTCTTCAGCGTCAAAATTGGTCTGGGAATATCAGTTATTGCTGGATCGGCTGTCAAACAGTAGTCAAGTAAGACTTGTTTGGGTCCCTGGACATGAAGGAGTAGAAAGAAAATGAAATAGCAAATAAACTAGCAAGAAAGGAGCTGGAATTCCACCGATAGGCCCAGAACCAATGATAGGAATATCAAGAGGCTATGGGGGGAAAAGCGTAAGATAAAACGTTCAATCAGAACACTTACATAGTTGGAGAAAGACGGTAAGAGGTCAGAGACAGGCACATGACTTTATTGACGGCCTGTATGAACATCTAAGCAGAACAATGTTAGGTCTTGGCAGGTCAGAAGTGAGGTATCTGGTCGGTCTATTGACGGGGCACAATTCTCTGAAGAGGCAACTCCCCCTGCTGGGACTAGAAAACAACCCATTATGTGGAAGGTGTGGAGAGCAAGAGGGAACTTCTTTCCGTGCTATATGTGCGAATGTGACGCCCTCGTGTCACTGAGGCAGAATTTTCATGGATATTCTAACACCAGCTACATACGAGAGGAAGGCCCCCAAGGACTCCTTCGTTTCGCGAAAGGCAGGTTTGATGTGAACTGCTGCTTGGACATGGGGCACAGAGGACCTCATGGTTTAGGTACAATGTTGGCAGCAGGTCTCACAACCCTCTGATAATAATATTGAAACTCTAACGTCATTCAATAAATATAATTATACTTGATATTTGAAAATTTTTGTTTAAGTATTGCATAAAACATTTGTTTGGCATTATAAGTTATATAATAAATTATGCACTTTTAATATTATATTTCTCATTATTATAATAATAAGTGTCGGTAGAAATACACAAGAAATTATAAGTTTCCATACTATACAAAATTAAACATAAATAATATCTCAGGATTTTCTGCTGACATATAATTGATTTTTTTTTTTTTTTTAAATCTATGTATATAATTTCGTAAGCTGAATTTTGAGAGAAAGGTTGTGGGAGCTTGGAAGGTCGTACAAAGCTGGGAAATAATTCACATTAAAGGTATTGACGCGAAGGAGCAGGGAAAAATATATGGTTTTCTCAATTTACAACATTTATAGGGTTTTGAGGAACTTAAAGTTACTAAAAATCTCAATAAGAAATTAATCGCAATGAAAAACAGCTGAGTATAATTTCTAAACAAACAAATATTTTAAAGAATTACATTGCAAACAGCTGAGTACAAAAATCTCAATAAGAAAAACATTGCAATGAAAAACAGCTGAGTATGATTTGTAAACAAACAAATATTTTAAGTTTATTGAAAGTTTGTATCAATATAAATAGGGACATTTGCCCCTACAAGCGAGTAATTAATTATAATCATGGGCAGTCTTAAAGAGTATGAGATGATGTCACATTGTTCAAAGAAGAAATCAACTGAACCTTTATTAGATTAAAAATATCGTATGGAATGTACGATTTCCCACCTAGTTCCTAAACAACAAATCCGGTTTTTAAAAAGACGTTTCATTTGGTACTTAATAGTATTCCAGGTATTATTTTCTAAGTTGATTATTAATAACATAATGACTCTATTTGATATTGCCATAGTAAAATAAAACAAAAGTGTTCAATACGTTTCGAGTGACATAACTTAAAAGAAATTGGCGATTTACTAGAACAGGTCGAATTGTCTTATTAACTTTTAATGCCGGAATTTAATTTGGTACAACAACTCTTTGAATTCAAATCGTTGCTAGTATAGTAATATTATCGTTTACAGTGCTACAGTGGACTACAGTGCTAGATATGAAAGAAAACGTTCCTATGAAGACGGTTAGCAAGAATAATTTGTTATTTATTTTTTACCAAAATCTCTGACGTCCTTACAAAAATTAAATACCGTCTCGTAAAAGAGCTCAACATTTTATATGTTTGTTATTATTATTATTATTTATATAAAATGGTTAGTTTTAATAGAAATTAAATATTTTAAATGGCAGTCATTTTGAAATCATGATATGAAAACATTTTGCATAAAACTAATTCGCGTTTTACATTTTATAACCATATTCACTCACTGTACAATGCCAATTGTATCTACCCCGTAATTAAAGAAATGAACAGTGCCAACAATGAAATCAAACAATCAAAGTTGAAGATCGTGTAAATCACATTGTTATTACTTTCTCACTATACTGTAGTATAGAGAAAGTATAGTGATCGCAAAAAAAAAAACGATGTTGAGATTTTTGTGGAAATATCCGTTTTGGGACCCCCTGAGTTAAAAAAAGTGGTTTTTACAAAATGTCTGTATGACTGTTTGTATGTCTGTGTGTATATAAAGCTAGAGAGAAAACTATTCCATCGATTTCGAATAAATTTGCACCAAACATGTCAATTAAGCCTGTATAAATTCACGAAAAAAGGTTTTGAAAAACAACCCACTTTTTGGTCAAAACCTCTCCAAAAAATTAGTTAGCCTATAATTTTTTTACAAATAAACTGCTCTAACGATTTTGAAAAAAAATTGGCTTATTTGTAGCCCAAGTACCCTTACCATATGCAAAAAACGCATCTTTCTATAAATTCTCGTTTAGGTAAAAATAATAACTGATTTTGGGTTTTTTTGGCCGAAAAGGTGGTTGTTTTAAAAAACATTTCAAAATATTTTTTCATACATCTATACAGGTCTAATTGACATGTTTGGTGCATATTTGTTCGAAATCGATCGAATAGTTTTCTCTCTAGATAATAATAATAATAATATTTAGTTAATTTCCTACTTTAATATCACCTCTCCTACCCCTACTACAAATTATGAAGTGACAGTGAATCTGTTTAATAATTTAAATATGTTTGTGAGAAAGTATGTAGGCCTACCAGTTCCTTATTGTTGTTATTTGCACATTGTTGTTCCCATTGTTGCACAATGCACAGTATTGTAGGGACAACCCTGTAGTTAAATAACATATCAATTTATGTATTCACCTCTAAACTGTCGAACAAATTCTGTTTCTATATATTAAAATAAAATATTGCTATGAGTATGATATTAATTTATGTAAGAAAATTATGTATCATAAAAATTAATTGAGATATCAATTTGTCCTTAGTTTATTTACGCCACAAACATTAATTACTGCTTTTATTTCTTTTGCGACTATACAGTTGTTTTACTTGTGAAGCCTTTATAATAATACTTACCAATCATTGAGAGAGGTGGGTTTTGTAACACGTTTCCCACTTTACATCGACGTAAACCTAAATTAAATGTTTACAAGTTTTTGGATTGTGTGTCTTCACATTTTAAAAACTTCATGTGCAAGAGTATAAAACGTTCTGAAAAAATGTTGATAAATATTAATATTTTTTCTTGTTGAGCAGATTATACCAGGTGTCCCAAAAGCCCCCCCCCCCTATTATTATTTTTTTTTAATAATGGAATTACACAGATTTGCTTTGGAGATTGTTAACATGAACAAAAATGAAGTTTTTTGGCTTATCGTAAATTTCATCCCCTCCCCCAAAAATGAGGTATTTTGGGGGTAAGTCGAAAATTTTAAATGGGAACCCCTATTGAGTGACACCTTATTTTAAAGGCCTTGATAAAAGAAAAAGACTGGCGCAAACCGAAGTCAGTATGTTGACTCTATCCAACATAATGGCCAATCAAAGTTATAACCTTTTCCCATTTAAATAACATTGAAATGTTAAAGATGATACGTCTGTTATTTTTTACAAGGATTTCATCCAGTAGGTCACTCAATCTAAGTTATAAAACATAGTAATTGCATAAAAAAAGTAAAGCTAAGCCCTCTGGAATTCCCAGGTAGACGTTTTACTATTAGGAGTCGACAAACATGCACAGTAACAAAGCATTTGCAAGGTTGTATCAACCGAAAGTCCATTACCTACGAAAGTGCAAAAAAGAAGTGCCAAATGAGCCATAAGAAGTTTTTACTATAAAAAAAATCGATTACGCAGCTGAACTGCTGTAGCGAGTTAAGCGAGTTTCCAAGATTAACTACAGGCCTATATGTTTTTTAGGGTTTCAACCAACTATTTGGGAAATCGGTCAAATCAAATAGGCGCTGAATAGCTGCTTCCGTGTACGAGATATCTGAGTTGAATTTGTTTGCATCTCAGCCTCCGCATGCAGCTGTTTTGTTCCGCTCGGATTGGAATATAATATAATAGAAAAGACTTTATTTCGGGCGATGTTAGGACCATCAGGTCCGCTCTTAAACTTAACCCATAATTATACAATTGCAATTTTCAAACATATTGACATACTTATCTTAAGCCTAAAACAAAACATAAATACACAATAAAGACAAAGAAAAATCCATATAAAATCACAAGAATTAAAAAAGAAAAATCCTAAGCTATTATAGTTTCTTAATCCTTACATAATAAATTAGCTTAATTTTAAACATATTTATTGAAGTAAAAAAATAAAAAAAAATAAACTGCTTATAACAACATTCACGCTCACATTCATTCAACGTAAAATTTAAATAAGTAAATGAAACAAATTCCCTTTCTCACACACCCCGAGCAAAGGTATGTCCACGTCCATGATATTAATTAAATAAAGTTTTAGGATTAGAAAAACACGATTTACGAGTTTGTTCCTCTATCTTGTTCCCTCAGATTATGGACTGCGCTTAGCGAGTTTGCATTCCAACCAACATAAGCTGTCCTCACTGGGATTTGAACCGGGTTGGCCTACTTTTACTGTATTTTACGTTTTGATCGATTTTGCGGGACTATAAGGTTGTGTAAAAAAGCAAAAAGTGCAGAATAATCTCCTATATTTATTGTTTTAGGTAAAACCCTGAAAAGTTTAATTCTATAGTACTGAAAATCATAAAATATTGTAACTAACAGTCAAAAATCGTGATTTCGGTTGTTGGATTTTTTGGGTAACGACCTCGACCGTCTTAGAAAACCAAGGTGTGTACCAAATGTAGACGTAAAATGCGGCCGTTGGAATTCGAACACATATTTAAATGTAACATTTTTAATGACACCCCAAAATGTGTTCTGGGGACAATGATCGGTGCTCTTTTGCCACTCCAGATCTTAGGTCTCAATATAAGAGTCGCTGCAATAGCTCATATTTCCTAGGAAAATTTGCTAATAATAATTTCAATTACTATAATTGCATTTTCGACAACCTCTATTTTGAAAACATTCAAAATTAAAACAAATAGCCTAATTTAAAATGAATGTCCTATCTCAAATATTATTTATCGTATTTTGATCTGGGTTTGTTATCTTTTAAATTCATAAATCTCATACATTAACATCCAACTCAATATATTACACATACAATAAAACATTCAAACATCTCCATAAACCCGGGTGGGCACTGACCCCCCGCTAAACCGCTTCTATGTCAAGGACGACCGCTCATTTGTTTACTACGCCAGTAAAAATCCCAACATTTTTTGTTTTCCTTTAAAACAACAGTCATTCATCCGCCCGCATGATACATCATCGGTACGCGTTCCCTTGTGAAACCTAAGGTCGCGTTCCGTTAGTCATAAAGCATATCTGCTAGTAGAGCGCGAGATAGGAACAAGTCGGCACGATATGGAAATGTGGCAAAGATCAAAGCTGAACGAGCCGCGGTGCACTTTGCTCTGAGTTGAGTGAGAATACTTGTTACAGATACGGAAGCTGAGGTAACACGTTGTTAAGGAAACGCTTTGAGGCGGGTGACGGAAATATATGTGACAATGTCTATTTATAAGTATGAGACAACT